>CABFOW010003627.1:0-60490 GCA_902141385.1 Timema californicum
TAAATCGGTCCAGTAGTTTCGGAGCCTATTCATTTCAAACAAACAAAAAATCAAATCTTTCCTCTTTATAATATTATAGTATATAGTATAGTATATAGTATAAGTATGAAGTATGAAGTATGATCAAACTCTGGCCAAATGGTCTATTAATGTTTGACTTACAAAGTATATAATTTCCGCATGTTGTTATATATATATATATAAAGGAACATGATTTTGCATACAAATCCGGGCTCTACTCATAACAGATATTCAAGAACTTTTGATAATACCGCGTGGAGAAATTTAAACTAAACGTATCTGTTGGAGTGATATTTTATTTATTTGGACCCAAAATGTGTTTTTATTATAAAAATTGTAAAAACACGGGTGTTAGCTCGTGCTGCCCTACCTCCTACCTCGACCGAGGGTACAGACAAAGAAAGTGAGTCGTTTTAAAAATGCCCACTTGATTGCACTGTAGTCACTGGGGATCGCACCTAGCGATACCAACGTTGAGGGAGCAAAGCCTCGAAAAGGAGTGCAACATTTTTAACCTAGGGGCTGTGGCTCTGTTCTGTCCTTCTCTGTGACCGAGGGTGACTTGGTCCAACTGTCTCACCTGCGGGTCCCTCGTTGGATACGGTCTCCAGGGCAAGATGGTGGCTGGCGAGGACCACGTCTTTGTCCATAAGATGAATCCTGAACCCAGGGCAGAGCGGAGGGAAGAAGTCAGAGAACACAAGGGCCTCGTTCCACACAGGTGCGCAATTCCTCCTGCGCAGACTCGTGCAGCCCTGTGCGCATGCGTCAACATGGGAGATTAAACTAAAGGAAAATTCCCCCACATTCCGTCACAGTTTATTATAATATAGCTATAGAAGTTTATTTTATTATTTTATTTAAATTGACAAAATGACAGACACATGAATACGGTACTTAGCAATGTTTGGTACCGAGCTATTTATAAATGATCACCACTGTGGAATCCGAAACATCAGGACTACGCAAACAGTGACGTTAAATCCAAGATCTGGGTAGAGGTTGCAGTTGCAACAGTGGAGGGTTGGGATGAATTAAACAATTAAGAAATAAATGAACAAGGTAAGAACTTCTTAATTAGCATAAATAAAATCATAAAATATACAGTATACACTCTAACAGTAGATTGAAATGCTTGGCAAGGGCTTGGAGTGCAAATGTTGTTTCCAATCATAGTAATTAATTCCACTTTGTAAATAATATTTTTTTAAATACTGTTAACATAGCGATAAATTGCATTTTATACGTGACACCGAAAATATTATAATTAAATAGGGGTGTGTACTCAGGGTTTTTCAATTCTTCCCATAAGTACGTCTCTGCATATTAATGGGGTGACCAACGTATTATCTAGATTTACGTTTTTTCTTCATATAATTATATACTACTGTGGCTAATGACACATCTTCACGCCTTGGTGCCGTGATAACTGGTCATAGAACGCGTCGACCAGGTCGCAAGCGTGGCCGTAGCCTGATGCAAGCGTCAAATTGATTTGATACCAAACGACTTAAAGCAAAATTATTTCAGGCCAAATTATTTTAGGTTTGCATTGTAATGTAATGAGGGTTGCAGTGACACAAGGAGAAGGGCACAGCGAATAGTCTCGTAAAAATGGCCGAGTGGTCTGTGGCTTCAGACTCGTGTATCACATTTGGTCACCGTTGACGGGAAGTTCGAACGCACTGAGGATTGTTTCCTGCATGTTATTTTCAAAGAGGCTACATCCACAAATGTGGTTGCATTTTCTCTCAGTCTCGACTCTAGACCATTGCTTAGTGTTTCGCTGTAAACACAACCCGTTACACCGACCTTGAACCCAGCGAAGGTCACGATGACCGTCAGGTCTGGCAGATGGTCGAGCCCCCTCTTCTTGAGCCTGGTAGGTGGGGTGAGGAGTCCCGTGACCCGAGGAACACCAGCCGCGCGGTACACCCTCATCACGAACAGCGCCCTCTGACACTCCATGGACAGGCCTCGCGGCAACAGCAGGTTGCTGCGGAGGAACTTCAGGTCAGGTAGGTTCTACCACATGGTTTATCAATCTCTCTCCACGCTAATGCAAGTACACTCTCTTTAAATTAAACCTCCCACATCCCCAACATATCCACTCACCCCTCGATCTCGGCGTCCTCCCCATGTTCCCTGACTGCGTGCGTCGCGACGCCTTCTCGACCAGTGACGGTGACGCTGACCCTCACGTAGCCTTTAACCTTGCACGTGACGTCATCACAAAGAAGCAGGGGTGCCCACTTACCAACCAGCTGGTGGCCTAGGGGTGACAAACATGTCGCAGTAATGACAGAATCTATTACCTGTGTTGCGGAAGTAAAACCAAAGAAGGTGGAGAGAGGGGGGGGGGTGTTGTACTCTGACAACACAACCACGATTTGGCATGGCTCTGGCTGCAAACCGTTCCAAGAATCCGTTTGCTCAGAACTGTGGTTCCCAAGCTTTTGGTTCGCGAACCCCCCGGGGGTTTGTAAAGTCTTCCAAGGCGTTCGCCAACATTTTTCTGTAATTACGAGTTTTTGCAACACTTTGTGAGGAAATGGGAAGAATTTACAACTGTTTATTGTCTCACACTGAAGTCAGGTGGTTATCTCGAGGTCGAACTCTTACAAGATGGTTTGAACATAAACACTAAGTTTTTGTTTTTCCAATCCCTTTCACAAAGCAAAGTGCATGCAAGATCAAATGTGTCTCCAGGCTTTGATCTATTTGGCAGACATTTTCTCAAAAATGAACAGTTTAACCCTATCTCTTCAGGGGTAAAATATCAACGTTTTTACTGTGCAAGATAGTATCGAGTCGTTCATAAAAAAACTTTTGGGAAACGTGTTTAATTAGCAATTAAACAGAGTGCTTTGATACCTTTCACGACTTCACGGTAGAAAATCATCTTTCTTTGGAAGAAAATGTTAAGAACATGGTTATAGAACATTTGAAGGGACTTGGTAAAACCTTCAGAGAATATTTCTCAGCCATAATAACAATTGAATTCACAATCCCCTGGAAGATACAGCAGTTTTGGAATCCTCCACATTAAGCATGAGTGAAAAAGAGCAGCTCCTTGAAATTTCCACTGATTTTGAATTAAAGAAAAGCTATTGATCTTTGTCATTAATTGGTTTCTGGTTAAGTTTAAAGGAGAAGTTCCCCAGTGTTAGAGAATAAAGATAATACAGCTTTGTTACCATTTTCTTCTACGTATTTTAGCGAGAAATATTTTTCTGCATATGCTTATTTAAAAAATAAATACAGAAACAGGGTCAATGCGGAAAGTGACTTGTGACTTTATTTATTGTCTGTGGTCCTGACTTTAAAGCTCTGTGCCATCAAAAGCAAGCGAATACTTCTCACCAATTCACGTGAAGAAGTGAGTGACTGTTAAAACTGGTTAACAATGTTTAAACTTAAGTCGGCATGGAATTTTGTGATTAAAGGAGAGTATTTCGCTTGTGTCAAAGCAGCAACCCCCACTTTAAAAGACATGTAAAATGTGATAATATTGTGACAGTAAAGATAAGAAAATGTTACTACAGTACTTTGCTTAGTTAATTTCAGTTTTAATTGTTAAAACAAATGTATAGTTACTTAAACTATTACTTAAGTGGTTCCAATATTATTTCATTATATTTGGTAGGATAACCCAAAGTACCTAACGGAGCTGTGCTAGGTTAATTTAAAGGTATTAAATATTTAGATTACAATTAATAACTAAATTTCATAAAAATTGGGTATAAAATTAGGTATTAAATTAAGTGCGAGATTATGGATATTTACCAGGGAGTTCGTGCAACTCAGAAGTTTGTGAAAGGGGTTCACGAGTCGAGAAAGTTTGGGAACCACTGGCTAAGACTATCGTAATACCCCGGCCACTAGCTCATTACTGTGTTCAAGCCGAGAATCGAATTCTGGGCCCCTAACTAACTTTCTATCAGCTTATCTAAGAGGTCAAACTAATTTATGAAGGTCTACTTGATTTCAATTATCTAGCTAATTTAAAATTAAATGGTATAAAGTCATATTAACACAAAATATTGGCAACAGGATGCATGCGCCCTAAACATACACTAGGTCTAGTGAGATAGCCACCCACAATTTTGTGAGCCGAGAGGCTTACCTGGTTCCATCCACACGGCAGAGACATCTAGCGACGAACTAGCCAACAGCTTACGCTGCGGAATGAAGTCTTCGTTGTGGTAGACCTGTGTAATAACCGATCTATGTAGGCTATCTGATAGGGGTAGCGTCCATGGAGGATATAAGGTGGTGAGGGAATGAGAGGAAAGATATGAGGCAGGAGAAGGACTGGGAGGGAAGATATGAGGCAGAAGAAGAACGGGGAGGGAAGATATGAGGCGGGAGAAGAACTGGGAGGAAAGATATGAGGCAGGAGAAGGACTGGGAGGGAAGATTTGAGGCAGGAGAAGAACTGGGAGGAAAGATATAAGACAGGAGAGGGACTGGGAGGGAAGATATGAGGCAGGAGAAGGACTGGGAGGGAAGATACGAGGCAGAAGAAGGACTGGGAGGGAAGATATGAGGCAGAAGAAGAACTGGGAGGGAAGATATGAGGCGGGAGAAGAACTGGGAGGAAAGATATGAGGCAGGGTATGTTCTGTGTCCATGTTGGTTAATCATGGTGTTTATTCTGTGCAGGGTTGAGTTAATTTTTTTTAGGAAATATGAATATTTTAGTCAAGTTATTCTGATAGCTAACAAAAGTACTATTATTTGCCCCGTAATAAGATGGCGGCATTGAATTTTCTTCATTTTTCAATTACCTAAAGATTACACACCATGTTAAAAAAGAACAATTTCCTCTCCATTATACAGCCTCCATGGATATATATTTGATTGCTATGATCCACGTCTTACTACTCGTCCGGGATATCCGAATGTATATGTTGACGGCAATGTGTTTAAACCTGGCATTCTATATAATTCCTAAGTGCTTTTAGCAAAGTATGAAATAAATTATATTTTTGCTGTTGTATTTCCTTTTCGTAAGAAATTTATAGAACAACCAGTCATTACGGCGCATTACCGAGAACAATTGCTAACATAACCTAACCTTACCTAACTACCCTATTCTAAAATAACCTAACCTGCCCAACTTGAATCCTAGGAATTAGGGGAATCTGCAAGAAAACGGCACAAGGCTTATTGGATGAAAGAATTTATAACATATTCTGGGACTTCAAAAATAAAAATAAACTTGAAAATAAGTATTAAATACAACAGCAAAACTCCTTTATTTCAAACCTTGCCAAACCCACTCTGGTGTGTCCAGATGTAATTTTACAATTTTCAGAATATTTTATAGAACGCCTGGATTTCACACATTTCCGGTGACATATATACTAATATGGTGGGGAGATGGAAGGTAGAATATAAAGGAAGTGTACCTGAGTTTGCGCAGAGAGGTGTTAAACCATACTATAAGAAAATCAACACCTTATACCCGGCAGGTACACCCTCAGAACACCAGACAAGATGAGACTGCCGCCTTTGTCCCCGTGTCCACCGATACAGTTCCCTTTGATATTGTCTGATATCAAGGGCGTTAAGAGGCTGATTAGCTCATCTTAGAGACTCTGGTTCGTTTCCAATGTGATTATATTCCATTCACGGTAGGAATTACTCTCTGAAAGGTCTTTTTTCCTACCAATATCCTACTATATAGTAGATTTATGGTAGGGAAAAAGGGCTTTCAGAAGTCAATTCCTACGGTGAATGGAATATATGTATTCTAACTCATTCACAACAGCAAACTGTAGATGTCAAACCATTATAATTGAATGTATATTGAGTGACGTCATCAATTACCGATATTGTTATGATCTTATCCAAGAACCTGCCAACTGGCTCGTGGTAGTGGAAGAAGAGATTCTGAAAAGGCGAATAAAAAATTGCTCAAACATTTATATTACCGAAGCAAAACACAGACAATGAATTTGGACTGTTTGTATACCAAACGTTCACCAAACTAGAATTGAAGCTGTTAGGGATGATTAGGCCCCACGTACTTACAATAAAATTATTATTATTATTAGCACCGCGTGTTACTACCCTTTCGGGTTAAACGCACTTACGCTAATGTGTAATGGTAGGGTGATTGTGGGATGAAATGGAGGACCCACAGTTTAACGTGGAATCCGAACCACGGTGGAGGCCTGGCACTCCCCACATTCACAAGATGTCTTGTCAGAGGTGAAGGAAGGGTTTGGTAATCAGATACATCTGTGCCGGGACCTAGGATTGAACCCCGGCCGCCAGCACAGAAGTCTGACACCTTACCCCTAGACCACCAGGTCACCTACTTACAATAAAAGTTAACTAGAGTTCCGTAAAGCAAAGTGTTAGAAGAGACCACGACGTTTTGGTGTTCACGAGACCAACTATATTCAAGATGGCGTCTGCACACCATAAGCAAACAAACAAAGTACTAAATGTCAGTGTTTAAGTTTCTCGCAACATAATTGGCTGGCACGGACACGTGGTACTCTGCATTTAACGTAATGCAACGACTCTTACGTTAAGTGAGCGTCGCGTCAACGTTAAGCTTAGTGAATCGTGATGGTTTCCCATTTATAAACACAAAGATTGCCTTTACGTCACGTTAAGTTGATCGTGATCCCGACATTAAGTGCTACCAGTAAATAGATTATAATCTTCTATCTTCACTATAGATTTTCATAATATTTACTATGAAAAAGCCAAGTATTATCTCTAATACGGGAGTGACTTTTGGGTAGGTCTGAAGTGGGGTCACCTGGTTGTAATAAGGACAGTCCGTATCTTCTCTGACCACGGTGAACTTCTCGTGACCTTCTATACTGACCCCAACTACGGGGTTTATGTGTGGCCACTGGAGGTGCCTGGCGGAGTGGACCCATACAGACACCTGGAAGAACTCGGGGATACCGGTCATCTCGGTCATTGCTATTCCAAGTGGAGGAGAGACTACGTTTGCTGCAAGCAGAAGACCTATTTATAATACAGTAGCCCCATGACTTCTTTGGTGCTGACGGCTTTGAAAAGTTACCAGACCAAATTATGTATCCCTACGCCGAACCATATGATCTACAAAAACATAGTGTTTAGCAGCTGTCACTTCTGACAGTCAAAATCTAGGTATATACCTAAATTTTGACTGTAAGCTGTCATCTGTGAACTGTCAGTCAGCACCAAAGAAGTCGCGGGGCTACTATACCATGGTGAATATAACAGAGTAAGCAAACTTGTGCAATTAAGTTTATTAAAATAGTTGCCATATTGGTTTGGCTTGCAGCACACAACATTTCTTACAATTCTACTGCTATTTGGTTAAACCTTTATATTGATGATACTTCTGAAGGTTATAAAGTCATACTATCTGATTTTATAAAAAATTTACTTCTTCAGAGCCTTCCCGCATGTAATTAAAATATGAGTGTTTTCAGTGTAAACAGAGTCAATTACCTCCGCTTGAATGCACTAAACCTTTTACTTTATATACAATCAGTTATTTAACTCGTCACGTATTTATTTTAAACTCCCTTTTCCCCTCTTGCTTGACATACAACATTTCCCCTATATTTGCATCTACATAGCCCCAATAAGTAAACCACCCACTACCTTTGGCTGCTTTCAGAAAGTACTACATAAACTTCTTCACACTTTCAAACATCCGCTATTGCTATTAACTTATCTGTATTACTGCGGGAAAGAACAAAAACTAAGACAAAAAAAATGGTGGATAAAGTCTAACCTAAAAATAGGAATTTCGTGATTCCCCCCCCAGTAAGTTATACTGTATAAAATTTCGAAAGTTAAATATCGTATAACAAATGAGTGTATCTGAATTTGTTATTTTTTTAGTTCAATACATGTAATATAAAATAAAAGTAGTACATTCAAATGTTATATATGTTATATCTGCCAAAAGATCTAGACGCCATATTTTCACCCATATGACAAATACATAATATTTTTTTATGTAATAGATTTCTGAATTATTGACAAACCGTGTGTCCTCCAATGTTGATCAGTGACAAGGACAGTGTAATATAAGATTGCTGTAACATATTACGGAATGATCAGTAGTCCTGTAACACACGAAGAGGTTATTTTAATTAGTTTTGTTTATAGATTTAATATCAGAAACAAAAGAGAGTGAACGGTAATTTAATTTTTCTTTTAATGGTCGTTTGTTAGTTACAAAATGTACTTCTAGATTATTTTTTTGCGCGTTGTCAACACACTGCTAGGAACAGTTAACAACAATCTACGGTCATTATGTTAGGTTGGTGATATATTGAATTAGACGTTGAGAGCAAAGATAAATAAGTTGAGAGTTGAGCCTTTCGCAATGTTGGAGAACGGGTCAGATTCTGGTAGTAAAAGCGAATATTTCCGAGATAACGTCCGCAGAGTTGATATGATCCTGGTGTACGACGAGGATCGCGATGACGATGATGACTCTATGAGCAACACACGAAGAATATTTGAGGGTAACCTCAAGGCTCAAGGCCTTGAACTTGAAGAAGAACCGTCAACAGACCCGAGTAGTGGCAAATTTTTCGTCAAGCTGCACGCGAGACTGGGGGCCCTGTCAAGGCACGCAGAGCTCCAGAACAGAAAGATCCCCTTCAAGAAACTAGAGAGGCATGTGCCCAAGTTCAGGAGGTTCTTCAGAAGACTCACCCGGTTCCTCGACAACAACCTAGGAGAAACGGACCACCTTTTCAAGACGACGTATCAGGAGAGTCTAAAGCACGCGTTCCTGGTAGGAGATAGCGACACGCCATTTGACGAAACCGAAAGGATAAGCATAGTCTGGGACATCCTAACCAGGACGAATTTTGGGATGTGTCACAAAGAAATAGGTATAAGATCTCTTTTGTCACTTGGTATATATACCGCAGCCTTTCCTCTCCACCATGGCGAGTACAAAAGATATCAGAAAGACAGTAGCTGCTCTGTTCGAAAAATACTTTACGATAACTGGGCTCACCCTAAAGCATTTTACAAGCAACAGCCTTACGGACTTATCAGAAAATATTTTGGGGAAGAAGTAACCATATATTTCGCGTGGATGGGGTGGTACACGGTGATGCTGGTCCCAGCCTCCATCGCAGGGATTCTCTGTTTCCTCTACGGACTTTATGCCTCGTTTGACGAGCCCCAATGGACCCCCGTCAGAGAAATATGCGAGAGTGACAAGTTAATGTGTCCCAGGTGTCAAAACTTCACAAAGTGTGGTTTCCAGAAACTGAGTGACTCATGCAACTACGCGATGCTGTCAAACATATTCGATAACCCATCCACGGTGGCCTTTGCTGTTTTCATGTCCTTCTGGTCGACAGCTTTCCTAGAAACGTGGAAACGGAAGGAGGTGTCATACGCCTGGCGCTGGGACTTGCTGGACGTTGACATGGACGAAGAGGCGCGTGCAGAATACGTTGCCGCCGTAACGCAGATGGTTGTGAATCCCCTCACAGGGAAATCAGAACCTAGAATAAAAGAAACTGAGAGAATATTGAGGTTAACCCTATCATGGGCTCTGACAGCATCCATTATGATAGTCTTGATCTGCTTCTTTATCACACTGATCGTTTACAAAATGGTATTGGTAGAGATGACCTACCTTGTTGACGAGAACTATTACGTGAAGAGCTATAGAAGTGAGATGGTTGCAGTGGTCTCGTCACTCACATCCCTCGTCGTGATGCTAATTGCTCACTTTGTTTACAAAGATCTGGCACTGTTCATCACAAACCTCGAGAAGCCAAGGACAGAATCAGATTACCGAAGGAGCCTCACTTTCAAGCTTTACGCATATGAGTTTGCCAACTTTTACTCCCTTCCTATATACGTTGCCTTCTTCAAGGGTAGGTTCTACACGTACCCTGGGGACGAGGGTGTCTGGAATAGATTTCTGGGTCTTGGCTTGGATCAGTGTGACCCTGCGGGGTGTCTCTCCGAGGTTACGATACAGCTAGCTATCACCATGGTGGGCAAACAACTGTTTCTTAGCGCTCTTGACGTTGTTGTACCCAAATTAAGGTGCTTATGGTTGAGCGTGACCACGCCTGATTACATTAGCCTTCCACGATGGGAGGAAGATTTCCTCCTGCGTCCAATGGACCCTATAGCACTTGTTGGTGAACGCCTCAATACCACCATCAAGTACGGCTTCGTGACGCTCTATGTTACAGCGTTTCCTTTAGCCCCAGTGTGTGCCTTGATCAACAACATCGCAGAGATACGTATCGATGCACAAAGGCTTCTTACGCAGTTTCGGCGGCCAGTGCCAAATAAGGTATCTGGTCTGGGTGTCTGGTACGACATACTTCAGGGTATTACCTACCTCTCCATAGCCACCAATGCTTTTATAGTCGCTTTCTCCACTCAGTTTATTCCAAAGCTTGTTTACTCTATCAAATATAAGTCTGACCTTCAAGGGTACGTCAACTTCACCTTGTCATCCTTCCCTCTGCGAGAATTGTCAACATATAAGGATGGCATGGCTCAAGGTGAGTGTTGGTACACTGGTCTCAGACACCCCCGTGGTAATCGGGAGCTGAGGATGGACTTCTGGCACGTGATGGCAGCTCGGCTCGCCTTTATTCTCGTGTTTGAACACGTCGTCTTAGGTATGACGAGGATCTTGGCATACCTCGTGCCCGATGTCCCGTGGCCCGTGCGACAGCTTATGGCTCATGAAAGAACAGAGGCTGTGCAGCTACAAAACAATAAGCGACAAAGTTCGCTGGATGAAGAACTAGGATATGTTGACCTCAAGTAGACATTTCACCTGCAAAAAACTATAGCTAAAGGTTTATTGGACATTTTCAATGCATGGCACAAGCTAGTGGAAATGTTAATTAGATAGCTCAAGTGCACGTTTTCTATAATGATTGACTGACTGACATGTGATACGATAAAGAGATTACATTAATACAAATTAAAATAAATCTTCATTTGTGAAGATTTGAAATTAAAAATGTAAAATATGAGCTTTAGCCTCAACGTTTAAATCAATCAGTAATTATTTATATATATTTAATTTCAAATTGCACATGTTTGCCAAACTGTTTCTTTTGATTTGAAATATTAATATATTTAATAAGAATATATATATATATATAATGCACAGTCAACTACAATTATTATGTCTTATGTTCAAACTATAATTTTTGTTGTGGCTTGTATAAAATATGAATATATTTGTCTACATCAACTTATTTAAAGAAACAAGTCATGAGTTTGAACTTTGTTATACTTTTCAAACCTTTTATTAACATATTTATTTCATTTAGCTAATCATACATTGATGTATCTAATTATATTCAATCAAATTAGCGAACGGTGTTAAATTGTCACATTGCCTTGTATGTGTATAAAAAATAAAGAAATACCCGAAAGTTTCCTTCTCTTTTACACAATGGTATGCAGACAGTGACTTGAAAATTACAGCCACAGATGTCCATCCAGTTATATTATAAATATCAATTGATTGACTACATAATTTATTATATCTTTGGTGTCATTTTCCTTGCTTAGTGAAGATGCTGTAACTAACATGCATGATTTATAGTATGTTTGATGTAATTTACTGCTCCTAACGGAAATACTGAAACTAAATTTATATTTCTCCAATTGTATGTTAAAAATTATATTTGAAGAAAGTCAAGTCGAACAATATGATGGAACGGAGCATTGGCCTACTTGACCAATTAATTCCATTAATCGCTGAGAAAGACGGCATGACCACACCATCCTCTAGTAGGACCATTGCAAACGTTAAATTTTGTGTTAAGGTGCACAGAGGGGTACGAACTGACGTCAGAGGCGTTTAAAAGGATTAAAGAATATTTATTTCAAACAGGTGATTCTAAAATTAGACGTTCCATGTCAACAAATAACTGTCAGAATTTCGAACCATTTGACGACTTGCTGTTGATTCCCACGTTCGCTGTAAAACAAGAGCAGTGCTGATATTTGGTCACGTAACACCTCTAATTCAATCACATAACGTCCGCTTGACCAGCGTAGCCCACACTGCTCAAGTAGAGATAATTTCAACTTTTCCAGCACTCTACAGATAAGAAGAAGAAGAAGACCCAATTCTCTCTACCCGCCAAGATGACCCGATTAGCGCATGTGCGAACATTCAAACATGGCGTATCTCAAAACGACAGTTTAATTGAAGCCATGAGGTTTATCGATAGCAAAATCAAACCCAGACCGTAAGTAAAACATATAATTTTATTTTAAATACAGTAACTTGCACTGATTGTAATATTTACCTTTTTAGGTTTGGCGTTTCAATGCATCATGGGTAAACAGAGATTCCCAACTTTCCACGAGTGCGTGAACAGCAGCACCACTAAGAGGTGCGGACTCATTGTGCTGCTTCCAAATTTTAGCATATGTGTAAACTCACCTTTAAAGAATAGACTTTAGACAAAGTTTTTACGTATTTACATAGACATTTTTGATTTAACTTTATTTATTTTAGTTCCAGGTTTCCTATATTTTAAAATTCTACATTTTTTTAAAACTAAATATGTAATTATTTGGTGTTGAGTGCGGGGTCAAGTTCAAGAACAGCAAAGGATGCTGGTCTGGTGCCAAAAGACTATAAAAGGAGGTTAGTTCCAAGGATTTTAAGGATTAATGGACCTGAGTTTTCATAAGTTTCTTCACGATTTAAATTACCTGACTGGGGCCGAAAACCACTTTAAGATTACGACAACCACTACTACAAAAACAGAGAGAGGATTGGAGGACAGTTTATACTGAGTGTTACATCCACAACATGGTAAGGATGGCTGGAATAAGAACACGGCTTAGTTTGTTACTGCTTGAGTGAGAATGGTTTGGTCGGGAACACCGGCTATCGATAGCAATTTAGGATGGGGCATGTAGGGAAACAGACTATTTATTACGTTAACACACATGATAGCTAGCCTACATGGACATATATTACACAAAGATATGAGTAAGTTCTAGATTTTGTATCGCCTACTTCTTAAGACCGACCTACAAGATGTCAACACAGGTGAATACGAACCATTTCACTAAGTACTACATATATTTTCTTCATCGAGCTACATCATACTTCAGAGACGTAATATCTATCTCTAATGCATTTATTTAATACATCACCCTTTTATACTAAGCAAGATTCAATCAAAATACTTTCAATTTCAAACATTTTTCTTTTACTCCTGGAAACTATATTTTTTCTCAAGTGTTTATATATAAAGGTGACCACGACCTTGATACTACCTTTTTTTTTACCAGGCCTGTGCTAACATCTCAGTGCAACCATTTTAAATTGTTATCTTTAATATTAAACCTAATATATTTTTTAAATTAGCATTTTTTAAGGCATTGAGCCAAATTTAATACATCGAAGTTGTACCTATAGGCTATAATTTTTCATTACAATTAATATTTTGTAAACATAAAAGTTAAATGCATTAATCCCAAATTTCAATCAACAATATTTTTTAATACTTTTATCTTTATCTGGAATATATTATTTTTGGCCAGATAAAGGTTTTATTCATTCGTTTTTGTTAATGTTTCAAAATTTTATATTTTATCCAACAATGTTATGTAATGTCAAGTATTAGATTTGATGTTTAGCATAACGTCTGCCAGGTAGGGAAATTTACAAGTACATTTTTTTATTGGCAGAATATGTATGATTTAAATTTCATTTCATTTGTAAGTCATTATTTCCATTGTATTTTTAAGTCTTCCCGCCCATTGTTAGAATTGTTAACTGTGTACAACACCTGGTCGATCCTGGTCCACTGAGACAACAGTGATAACTCTGTCAGTATGCAGCTCCGGAAGGCCTGGTTCGACTCATAGTTGAGTGATCAGTTGTGTAACATTATATTTAGGTTCAAGAGACAACCAAAGCAAGTCACGTACTATTACCAGTCCCTCTCCGATTGTGTGTACCAGCAAAACACCCGGAGGATACCCGGAGATACTATATAAGTTTATTAATTTATTATTTTAAAAATATATCTTTTATAGTAATTATTTAAGTTTTCAAAATTAAAATATAAGTTTTAAGGAAATAATTTGTTATATAAATAGAGTATGAGCTGTAATTAGTAGCTTAGCAAAGAAATCTGACATTTTTATCCGATCCAATGGACCGATATATGTTTATATGATATTTTATTTCATTATTCTATGTTTGAAACTGAAGATGGAATGATTGATCAATTATTATTAGTATTAAAACTAGGAGAAACTATGAAATAATAGCAAGTCCATCTTAGCGACATTCATTTGGAATGAACAAGGCAGAAAACAAGGGTGCCCCCAGGAAAATTGTTCCCCCCTGAGATTGTATAAATATTAGTAGTAGTTATTAAACTATAAAGGTAGCAAAGCTCCACCCAACAGTGTCCAGAATTAGCGCTCAAACATTGCCCACAGCCGACAAATGGAGAGTTATAAAATATAACTAAATATTAACCATCCCCGTAGTATAGTGTTCAGTGCAACTGGTTAAGAACCTAGGAGTGCCGGGTCTGATTCCTGAATTACACCGTGGGTAATTTTCCCGAAAGGGGAATTATTCCAACGGTCAACAGGATTTGGTAAATTAGACTTCATAATCATTATCATCATTACGGGTACGGCGTGCATACAACCTCCATAGGTGTATCCTGGGCAACGCTCTGTGCCACCAAAGGGGCTAATAGTATACGCACACAGGTGAACGGACTAGACAATATCTCTTCCCTGGTCAAAGATGCCATATGATAAAAAAAACTAATTATTAATTACTAAACTACAAACTAGCCCCACCAAATAGGCTTGCCGACCCTCCTGGATTGGGCGGAAATCTTCCGGAATTATGACTATTCTCCCGTCTTCCGGGAATCCCTATCTGGGAGTTAGATATCTCCCGGATTTCACAAGAGATATCAAAAACCTTTTTGCAACTTTAATTTTCGTATTTGGATAAGTGGTACGATTTTGAAGGTTCAAGTTTCTAAGAGATCCTGTTTTGTCTTTAAAGAACCTTATTGGATAGGATAATCTTCAGAAACCTACTGAAGCCCTTCACCTAGAAGTTGAGGACCACGAGCAATGTAACAATGAGCTCAGAGTATTCTCAGTGCCATTGAATGAGTGGCCATTATGAAGTGGGTTACTTTCTCTAAACAACTTGTAGGGAAGGATTGTGGCAGCATGTTAAAAACTATTATTTCATTCGCATTATCAATCCCAGCTTGAAATGATATAAGTGAAAGCACATTTAGCGTGATGGGTGTATTATGGACCAAAGAAAGCAGGACGCTCAGCCATGAACTTTTGAAAGCTGAACTCCAAGTTTGCCATAGCTACCATCTATCATGTTTCGAATTCCACAAGTTTATTTTGTTAGACAAAAAAATTTTTTTGGCAGCTGTTCGTAGGGTTCAGAAATATAAATTTAAGAAGTAAAGTTTGATATAAAATACTTTTTGATAAGCTTGAATGTTGTAATTAATACTAGTTGTATTTCAGTTAATAGTTAAAATAAAGTTCAAGTTGCATTAGATTATTGTTCACTCTCTTGAACCCTGAAATTCATGTTGTAGAGCTTAAAACTGCACTTTTAAGGCTTTAATTCAATATTAGTAATATTAACGAGTACCACAAAGGTTTATTATTAAGAGGATGATCACTGGGGGAAGTTGTCAGCACTCGAGCAGTGATTTCCAACTACTTATAATTAAAGTGAGACAACACTAGTAGTTTTATAACACTTAATAAAACATAAATAAAATACACGATATCTTGTATGAACTACGCATCGGGCAATAAGTCCCGATTGTGCACCTGCAGGGTGTGTTACAGCAAACACACATACAAGTGTGGATCCCACTACAGAAGAGTCAAATAAGGATTAACCATGCGTTACTCACTCCCTCAAACTGAAATACTTTAAAAGCTAATCCTATAGAATTTAATCAAACACGTCAAATTTGATTTAATAAATCTCGAAAAAAACAACAACGAATTCGGATCAATTTGAAATATTTTTCTTATGTTGTATCTTATTTTCAGGAGCCAAGGGTTGCCTTAAAAATCGTATTTTGAGGCTTCAATTTAATAATGTTTCCCAGGGGCCTCATCTTACTGGGGAGTATAGACCCCTCGGTTCATCCCCTGGAGAAAAATCCTGCGAGCTCCATTGGTATAAACTAAATAGTAGTAGTAATATTAATAATAATAAATAATAATTTCAAAAATCTGTTATGTCAAAATTAACTATGTGGCATTACAATCCGTAGAAACACATACCTACTATATAATAATAGTAAATTAGCATAAAGTTTATTTCAATTGTATTATTTTCAATTTTAAAATTACATTTTACTATAGAACTTAATTTGATTTTAAAAGCATAAATACAAGTAAAATAACTCATGGCACGTAAAAATATCTATCTGATTTCTAGCTACAAAAGTTCTCTTAACAAAATCCTGGTAAATTTGAACCGAAATACGTTTGCTAATCATTTATTCTAACCATAGAAAAGATTATAACATATGTTATGTTGGCAATGCTAACTTCACTCGCGTCCAATTGGAATTTAAGTATTTTGTTTTCTTACAAAAGTCATGATAGTTTTAAACAATCATGACAGTAAAAATAAAAGAATCGACCATTAATGAAGTCCGAAATCTGATAAAAGAATTAACACCTTTCTCTGAAAAAGATGAAAACTTCGAGTTATGTGAAAAATTCGCCCTGTCTAAAATTGTACACCATCGCTACCTATCAGTGAATAGCTGTCAAATTGGCCAAGCTCTAGAAGGTATGGTTTTAAGATTTCAAGTGCACGGTCACTCTTCCCATGCGCAAAGACTTGAAAAACTAGTCAAAGACTTTACAAGCAGTCCAGTGTTTAAAGACCATCCTGAATGTGATATACAGTGGTCATTATTGTCTTTATTGGTTAACTTATCTCAATGTCCCACCTCTTCTCCTCAAATACTGCTCCCGTCAACTGATGAGCCCAATGAGGCAAAAACCAGTGAAACATTTGATTGGGCAACATACATGCGTGAAGGGAATGAAAAATTTCTACCTGGCATTGGCCTCGACTCAGAAAATGAAAGTTCTGAATTGTCAGAATCTGAATCAGAAACAAATGAACAAATAAACCAATACATCACACCAAAGCCACCAGTTGTAACCAAATCAGATAATATACGTGATATCAAAAAAGAGTTCAAAGAATGTTTAGATAAAAAGCAATGGCTAGTTGAAAACACACAACACAATTGGTGGATTTCATCCAATTTAGAGCAGCCAGTAACTAAATACATTTCAGCCAATGTTGCCAAACTTTGGGAAGAGTTTATGAGTGTACAAGGACATGGCTTGCCTGGTACATATCGACTTAATACTATCAGTGAGTACAAAGTGATCCGGGAAGTGCTATTTATGCTGTATGGTCCTACAGACACTCGCATTTTTTACAAAGTTGATGGGAAGTTTGTCGTTCGCTCTGATGTAACAATACCGAGCCTCACAAAAGATGCGTTTAGTAACTGTTTACAGCAGATGTGCAACTATTTCAATATGTTGAAGACACTAGAAGAGTTTCAATCAGAACTTTCTCCATCATTCGGGGGGGAAGATTTGGAAAGTGAAATGCCCCCGGTTACATATAAAGCTTATTACACCTCTCTCTCCAAGTATATCGAGAATCTTCGCATTGCAGCAGTAAATATTGAGAAAGAGGTTAGGAGGCAAGAAAATACTCACACTTTAATGTCGGTAATTAGACAATTAGAACCTTACCTTCAAGACATTGACATTCTCTACTGGGTTCACATTCAAGCTGTTATGTTTTCTTGGAGGATTGGCCCTAATTGGCTCTGTGCTACCTGCCTTTTATCCGTTCTCCACAAAGCATTGGAGGATGCAATAACTCGCAGACAAGCCACTATTATGCTTAGGTTGTTCCTTGAAAGTTTGTCTCCATACTTGAAAATAATAAACATTTGGTTAACGGAAGGTCGATTGGAAGATTTCCGGCAAGAATTTGTGGTGACGAGAAGTGACGCAGACACAACACTGAAGAATTGGGAGGAAGGGTTTAAAGTCAGACCTTACCGTAGTGGTTTGATAGATTCGGGGGTGGTCCCGTCTGACCTTCTGCTGAACATTGCAAACAAGATGTTACATGTCGGTAAAACCATGGAACTACTTTTCAAACTCGACAGAATCACTGAAATGAAGAGACGAATGTCCCCACATCGAGATTTGTACAAGGAGTTCTTAGAAAGTGTTGTTCAAGATCTCCCGCATCATGACTGGCAGGAAATAGCAGGTGTAGGGAAACACCAAGAAACAACAGTTTGTCCAAAGTCATTAGATAAAACCTGTTTCCAATCAGAGTTCACAAAACAACTTGACGATCCTCTCCTCATGAAAGCTTTCAAGAATGTGTTTGCGCCATCACAGCCAAACAAATGTCGAGAGAGGGAAAATGCTTCTAGCAACGTATCTATTCTGGAAATTGACTCAATATTTCCGGCTCAGCCCTTGTTGGAAAAGCACTTGGACCGTCTTATCACCGATTGCAACAGCGTAGCTTGCACTTTGGTCTGTAACATCTTCGACGAATTACAACTAAACACACATCTTCTCTTGGTCAGACAAGTGATGCTTATGGAAGCTGGAGATCTGGTCCACGAGTTCAACAAGAGCATCTTCACACAAATTGAACAAGGCAATCTCGATGAATACTCTCTTTCGATCAAGATTGAAGACTGTCTTGACAAGCGTTTCCACAAACACAACACAAACTTTTCAGTGGTCCTGCTTGATGAGAAAGACACAACAGAAATCCAAGCGAGTATAGATAGGTTGAAGATAATGGACCTTAGTCCTTCTGTGGATGATGCAGTCTTAGTTCTAAGTTTAATTGAAAGAATAGAGTTACGTTATCAAGTGGACTGGCCCCTCACGCTACTACTCAGTGCAGCAAACATGCAAAAGTATAACCAAGTTTTCAGATTTTTATTAAAAGTGAAATGGGCATTACATTTACTTCAACAGTTAAGATTTAGAGACGTTAGCACAAAGTCAGAAATATCTCGGTCAAAAAAGAATATGACCCGT
The DNA here is from genome assembly GCA_902141385.1 of Timema californicum. Classification (NCBI taxonomy): domain Eukaryota; kingdom Metazoa; phylum Arthropoda; class Insecta; order Phasmatodea; family Timematidae; genus Timema; species Timema californicum. Next base: position 19,180 of record CABFOW010003627.1, read on the forward strand.
CTGCACCTCCTTAAATTCTGGCTAATGAACACGCTCTGTAGCATCCACACTTACCTCATGGGGCAAGTGCTCCACTCAGAGGGATTTCAAATGGAACAGAACTTGAAACGAGCGAAAGACTTGGACGAACTTGTCCAGATACACAACCATTACGTGAGTGCGGTCCACAAGAACTGCATGCGGCCGTGCAAGTCAGACTTCATCGTCAAGGGGATACACCAGTTGGTGACGCAAGCATACATCCTGCGAGAGATGTGGTTCAGTGACACCACTAAGATGGTTCATCTCAATGACCTCGAAGCCATGTACAACCAGAGCCACTGTCTGCTCACGGTTGTGTTGCGTATCCACGTCGAGGACGGTATCACGCCACAGTTGGCAGGCCTCTATCTGGCGTTACAGGATAGAATTCCCTTTCCAGGGGTTAGTATCATCTAGAAATATACTAATTCCTATCTTACTCGCTTATAAACATTATTTTAAAATAACAGGCTACCCAACTTGTTAGCGAATAAATAAATATAATTTGACATAAAGGCCTGTATTAAGTATTGCAAAGTTTAATGTACCAGCAATTCATGTGTGCACATTTTAGATATGTCTTAATCACCACTATAGTATCTTTATTTGTGAATGATTTCCTATTTTAGTATATTGTTACATAACTATGGAGAACTTGCCCACCTCTTCAACTGGATCGTTGTCGTTGGCCCATTATTAAGAAATGGACCCATGCAAGACCAAATAAAACCTAGATATAGTTTTAAATGGGTGTTCCATGATACCAGGCCTATTTAGAACAATTTGTATTATTTTTAATATGAACTAAAGATTTAAAAAGATAAAGTAGGCTATATAATGTATAGTAAACTTTGGTTTTAGTGAACATTCGGTTACAGTGAACCTAGTTCATTGGTCCCAGCCCACATACATTTCAATGTGTGTCGAAAACAATCGTTTGTAATGAACCACCGACTTCGGTTTTAGTGAACAGAAAATTGAAACTTTCAATAAGAAATGTCATTCTAACATCATAATTCTTTAAAAACATAACTTTTTAGTTGTTTAAACTTGAAAACACTAATTCTCTACCTGAGTTTGTGTTTAGACAGCACAAAGCTTGACTGAAAAAGTATGGAATGTGAAAAAGGAATGCAGGGGATAGGAGGTATATTCCATTCACGGTAGGAATTACTCTCTGAAAGGTCTTTTTTCCTACCAATATCCTACTATATATTAGATTTATGGTAGGGAAAAAGGCCTTTCAGAAGTCAATTCCTACGGTGAATGGATACTAAGGGCCAGTTTCATAGTCAAATTTAGTGCGCCTCAAGTGCGGCGCTACACTAAATACAAGACGACACCTACCTAAACTAGAATGGAATGGGCCGTTCTCTCATAGGAAACTGACCAATTCCATTCTGGTTTAGGTAGGTGTCGTCATGTACTTAAGTGTAGCGCCGCACTTGAGGCGTACTAAATTTGACTATGAAACTGGCCCTAAGGTCTGGTTTTAAACAGTCACTGCACTCATTGACCTGGCTTAAGTCTTAATACTGTTCTCTGCGGCAAGTAAAGGAAGATGGTCTTTTGAGTTGTATTAATACGACAGGAGTTAAAGGACAGTGAATGACAGTCTGTGGCCATTTAGCAATAATTGTTTTCACTAAACCCTCTCTTTGAGAGAGTACATGAAACTCAAAAAATTAGACTTTACTACTCAGTTTTAGTTTTTTGAATGCATGGATAGTGTGTAATTAAGTGTGGAAAAAGCACAAATTCTATAGAAGGGTCTGGAAAAAATATTAATAAAAGTAGTATACAATAAACAACAGTATAAAACAGATTTTTTTTAAAGATTAATTAATATATTTCAATAAAGAGTGATTGTATTTTAACTCTTATTTTGCTTGTCACTAACCTACTAAGCCTACTTTCAGATTTTAAAAAAAATCTGTTTTATTGAACTTCGGACATATTGAACAAACTATTTGAGTTCGTAGAGGTTCGTTATAACCAGAGTTGACTGTATAATAAACGCACAAGTGTATCATTGGACTCAAATTTACCCAACCTATTTTCAATGTGTACATAAAACACCATACACTGAACTTGAATATAATTTATTTTAACTAACAATCCTGAGTGAAAATTGTGCGTTACTCGGGTAAAAATAGCCGGCTGTTCCTGAGCTGTGTCGAGGAAGGGGGTCAGCTTTTTGAGCAAGGTCTCAAGCAGTAACCCTCACCAGAAGATGGGCCCCAGAGTCTCATTCCGTAAATGTGTCTGAGGTGGAGGGTGACCTTTTCAACTTATTGTAAAAATTGTAATTTTAATAGTGGTTGCATCTTATTTGTCAATTTTAGACCCATAAAGTAGATCAATTATTGGGTCTGACAAGAATATTGGTCTAGGCCCACACTTTCATGTTAAAGGGGGTAGATTTTCATTTAACTTCCTGTACCTAAAATATTCACAACAGAGGCTCATTCCAATACAAATTTAACGCATATTCAATCGAATTCACATTACGTCGATAACTGTGATAAAAATAATCTCTCTTTAGTACTTGGTCATTATGAAGCTAATTCCACTCTGCCAACACGCTAAAATAAAACATTGTACATTTATCTCCTTTTATTGATTCATTTATTACCATGTACCCTACTTGCTTTTAGAGTATTATTTGTGTGTTAATTATCCATGTTACTCGACTAATCCAGGAGTATGGCTGACGAAAGTGCACACACGCGCGCGCGCGCGCACACACACACCATTGTGGAAAGAATAGCACCGTCATCGTCAACAGACACAGAGTAAAAATGTTATCCATCACTTTTAGATTTAAACTCATCAAAAAGTAAACATTATTGATATGTTAGGTACCTAAATGATTTTTGAAATTATGTTAAAATTGAAATAAGAATTAGTGATTAGTGGTATAGTTTAATTCTAGAGGTGTGCAAAGCTAAAAATTCTGAAGCTGAAAGCTGAATCACCTTTGCATCATTGAAATATCTCATTTTCATGTAATTAAATTTCAACATCATTTTAGAACCACTATTAAACTAAATTTTAACAAGAAGTAATTAAATGACACACATTACAACTGTGTGATTAAGCAAGTTGTTTGTAAAATAAAATATACACTGTATAGACTTATTACAGTGTGTTCCCAGGTTAAACGGCTAAACTCTGGGAAGTGGTAGAAGATCAAAGCACTAACGCAATATTCCTTAAGAAGATTTGCTAGTTTTGGCTTCCTTTTCACTCATACCTTACTGGAGGCCGTCAATTTGAATAAAAGAAATATTAATAATAATATTTAGCACCGCGTCTTACTACCTGTTCGGATTATACGCTTTAAGTACTAATTACGCTAATGGATTAGGAATTGGGAAGGTTGAATTAGAGGAAGTGAACCCGTATTTGCGTGGAGGGAGAGTGGAAAACCATTTAGGAAAAAACCACCCCCCAGTTCCCCCGACCGAGATTCGAACCTCGATCTCCCCGTCCTCAGCGGTCGAGCTTAACAAGACAAGCGCGTTAGCCAACTACGCCACCGAGGCGGGTGATATAAAATAAATAAAATATTTTATTCAATACCTACTTATTTTGTTCTTATTAGCTTTTTGCGTGAAAAGTATGTAAAAACTAGCAAATCTCCAAAATACATTTTGAACTAGTTTTTTGATCCACTACCTCTTACCCAAGTTTAAACCAGGAGCACCCTACCCTGTATATTAACCTATATTCAATATCTCCAAAATGTTCAAAAGTAAAATACCTGCCAAGTTTTACCACCATTAGCTGAGCAAAGCAAAGAAAATGTAATATACAAAGATATTTAGTTGTGATTTTCCTTACATTCAATTTATAACACACATATCCATCCAATATTTAGTCCTTAATATTCCATCTAGTTGGAATAATATATGGCGAATTTTCAAGCACTATTTAGACGCAATAGTTTTTCATAGCTTCCTCAGTATTTAAAAAAATTCAATATGACCAATACGGTGTACATAAAAAGGTGGAAACCGAGCACCAATATTAATAAAAATAAATATTTTCTTTGGCTTTGCTTGGCAGGTTTCATGTTTCACATTTAAAAGTTGCCTTCGCAGGCTACTACAAATAATTACTGTTAAGAAGAAATTGACTTGAAAAGCCAAAACGCCCATGGACGTAAATGAAAGATTTGCAAATATAATTTATTTTTTTATTGTCATAAACATATAAAATTGTATAAATAGCATACAGTATATCTTGCACAATAATATATTAGCCTATTGATTTGAAAATCATTATATTGAAGTGTATTAACATGGACAAAAACCTGTGTGGCTCGATTAGAATCCATGTTAAAATCCGTGTATTGAAACAGAGCTGTTAATGTAGGTCACTCCACTGCACTACCATGCAAGTAGTGTGGCATCATAGAGAATTGAATAAAACTTCAGTCTTTTGTAATATGTTTAGTAAATTAAAATGTTCAAATAATCATAAATTAAGACATTCGTTGAAAAACCTTTAACTGATCACTTGTTAAAAGCCAGTTTTACAAGGTCACGTTATTGTGTTCATTAAGACTTAGTATCCATGTAAAAGTGCTCATAAAGTTAAAGCGAGACCTACTTTCTGGTCAGTAAACATTACGTTCTCCATATTGGTTTTTGACAGTTGTTATTAAAGTGAGGCAATGTTTCTATATCTCTGCAAACAATTGAGTGATTATTGCTATAGCAATGACTAGTTTTTTCTGCATGTTTTATTCTTTCCAGCACACATTTTAAATTTAAAAGAAAATCAAGTTTAATTAATCACTATGTCTAAGATAGCTCTGCTCAATGGCTTCAAATTAAGACATTCAAATTTAATTTGTCTTAAAAATAAACTCCATCAATGTCACATTTTTTCCTCTTTCCTTAGGTGGGTTTTATTCATCAAATTTATTCTTAGTAGTTTATTTTTCCTTTTTCTTTAGTTTTATCAATTTCCTTTATTATAAAATTATCTAGCCATTGGGCCACCTCATTTTTAAACAACTTATGTTTCATAATATTGATGTTCAAAGTAAACAAATCAAAAGCTTTCTAATAAATATAGTGCTTTGAATTTTAACAACTAGAAGGAAATTGAAAACTGCCGTTTGTAGTTTTGACAAGCATGCCAATGTTTGATTGTAAAATGCAATTCTGTCTGTAACCTGTAGTTAGAGAATTTACAAACTATTATGTTACGAGAACTCTAACGTTACATTGTAATACTAGACACAAGTTTTTAATGCAATTCATATTTTAATATATTTTCTCTCACATATGTGATTGAAGTGTAAAATATTCCAAATGTTAACATTATTAATATGAAAATATAATTTCTACTAAAACTCTTGAATCATTAACCACTAATTTGACTGAAAGTTTGAAAAAAGGATCAAAATCATTAGTAATATGTTGAAACAGTTACTGTCATCTTAGTAGTGGTAAAGAGAGTATCATGCAGGTAAACAACTTGTCTTTCAGTGAGTTGAAGAGTTTGAGAGTTTGCTTATTAAGTTTCACATCACTGATAGCAAACACATCGACTATGATATGTACCAATAAAAAATAAAATGGTGACAGTCTTGAAATGAAAACTTTAAAACCACCATAAATTATAAATAAATAAAACAATCCACCAATTAACATGTATAAAGAATTCTGCTACGTCCTAAAAAATAATAACATACATATGACTTTATTAAGATTAAAATGAGTCACCAAAATTCCCAACAAAAGGTATCACAGAAATACTTCCAGTTTGTTGGAAATTTGATAGAATTTCAACAGTTAAAATATGTTTACGCATCATTACAGTTATCTTGGTATTGCAATGATTGTAACTATATACACCTGGCCAGTGAATGGAAGCTGTTTATGATGATGACGATGAATTAGTAAAATGATTTTTTGTGATGCAATAAATGTAAGACCAAATTAAACAATTTTGCTGTACTTAAAGATTAGTGAAACTATTGACAGTACGAGAACTGAGGAATTTTTCTGCATTTAATTTCTGAAAATTGTTATCATAAATATTTGACTATTTATTAGTAATAAATGTCGCTTCCGTATGTTAAAAGAATCACACAATTTCATGGCAGGAAAATGGAAGCAATCACAGAACGTTTGGTTTGGTTGGTTGGTTTGGTTTGGTTTTGGTTTGGTTTGTCAATGAAAGAGCGGCCAAGGTGATTTTTCTTAATGGTTTTCCACTCTCCCTTAATACTAAAGTGGGTAAATTTCCTTTATTGTAAGCTTTATTATTCTTACACCCATCAATGTCAATAAGCAGAGACACACATAGTTACAGTACAAGGTTTGTAACACATTATAATGGAGGGAAGCAATGTCCACGTTTCTATTCAAGGTGAAGCCGAACCGAGGTTCAAATATTATGATTTTTTATTTTGACGGAAAAATAAATACTCTGTACAGATTTATAATAACGTTAGCCTCAATATTAAAGAAAATAAAAGTTTTATTGCAAAATTGTTTAAAACAGTTTGTCCTAGTATAATGAACCAAGTTATTATCATGATATTTCGTTCAATTATTACTTAAGAATTTTACATATAAATATTTCCCCCCCACCTGTATGGGTATTATGCCTATATACTAGGTTTGCGGATATGTTAAGGATGAGGGAGGTTGAATTTAAAGGAAGTGTACCCATATTTGAGTGGAGGGATAGTGGAAAACCACCCTCTGTACACCTAACCAGGATTTTAACCCAAATCTCCCCGTTGTTGACATGTCCAGTCTATCGTGAGAGTAACGCCTTGGATCATGCGTCCGCAGAAGTGGGTCTTACAAATATTATTTTTTATTTTAGTTGTCAACAGTTTTATTGGTAAAGCTCCTTAATTGTCAAGGCCGGAATATATTTTGTGATGTGTATTTGACATTTTTCGAAGCTTCGCACACCCTTATTGTAAAGTCATGACACACTCGTTTAAAAGATAACACAGATATTTTAACAAAACAAAGAGAAAACACTAAACAGTTTATAAATAAAAATCTACACATATAAAACCAAAACTATAAACACACCAATAAAATCATCAAGGAACACGATACAAACTAAAAAAAATGAGATGCAAACAAGAAAGGCCCACTTAGCAATTGATGAAACATTGGACTAGAGATAACTTTTTATCTTATCTCTATTGGGGTGTGCTTTGTCACCCCGTCAGTCTCCTCCGACTTTTCAAAACTTCCCGCAAATGGACCTTCATGTTAATATGGGATGAAAGTCACTGGAAACTAACAGCTTCATTTCAACTAGGGATGGACCCCTCAAATCCTTAAGAAGATTCGAGAACATTTCAGAATCAAGACTCTAATACTGCTTATTGGCGTTTCAGAACCAATTATAATTATAGGATGAACATAGCAACCAGTTCCCAGACCAGTAGTTTAACACTTGACTGAATGTACAAATGTTATAATGAGTAGATTATAAGACATAATGTCAACTTTTAGTTACTATTTATATTGTCTATTATTTTATTATATTTAAATTTACATTTCTTCTTATGTACATAATTTTTTCCACGATTCGAATTCGACCCAACTCTGATTTTGACAGTTGTCATCTTGCAAATTTCCATCATGAAATCTTTCCACCCTGTAGCCCGGTCTGTTTAGTAAAATGTCTCAATTTTTTTTGAGCAACCAAATTTAACTAAATTGATATAATAAAAACTGTTACAGTTGTATTTAAAAAAAAAACCAGGGCCACTATTTCTAAATGTGTTTTCTTGGTTTCCTCTTTTATGAAGTTGTTTTGCACGTTTCATACTCCTCCCTTATGAGTTCTGATAGAATGAAACCCGGGTTGGGTGGTAACGATGGATTTTCTGACTACTTGTACTATAGAAGACAGAAGAAAGGAAGATGTCACCTTTGTGCATTGGACTCTCCTCACAACCTAGGTGAGCTGTCTTCATTAAATTTACTCTTAATAGTTTATTTTTCCTTTTTCTTTACAAATTTGAATTTTTATTATAGAGATTTAGTGCTGTTAACTAATAGTTTAGCCCAACATCATTATAGAAAAAACCTCACTACCAGACCCCAGTCCATTAATTTACCACTTAAATGTGAACATAATTTAAATCTTCCCAACATGGCAAGATAACCTTGTATGCTTGTCATGTATCCTAAGATTTGAATTTGAGATTCAAACTTATATAAGAGAAGGATTGGATTCAACTTGACTCGATACCAATTTTAAAATTAGATGAAATCGAAACCAAAATTATAAAAAACGAATCAATGACTTTCATCCCAATTTAAATCAAAATAAGATATCACATTAAATATTAGTGTTAAAACTTTAAAATATTTAAAACCATATCACAAGCAAAATAAAATCACATTTTCTTCTGTGTAATCTCGAAAGGTGTTACCAATTTTTAAATATGGTCCAACTTACAACGTTCTCTTTTGCATTTGTAAGAACAAAATTAAGAAAAACCTCTTATCTAAAGTACAAATGTTTCAGCGTAAACATATTTAAATGCTAATCAATGAAGCATTTGTACTGTAATATTATTGCAAGTTTGCATACCGAAGTGCAGATTTACTTGTATTCATTTACAAATGCAAAAGCTGCCACTAAAACTCAACAAATTATATCCTGAAAATTTAGCTAAAACAGGCATTAACACGATACATTAATAAAAGAGATCACTTGTCATGAGTCTATAACATATAAATAGTGATGTTAACATTTCCTGGCAGGATTCTTGCAATCCTCAAGAATCCAGAGACAAAGACAGAGGAACTCGTAATTAGTGTTTATTTAATGAGACGAATGACAGCCGTGTCGGTCACATGTCCTTCTTGGCGGCTACGGTCGGTGAGTCTGCTATGTAAGGCAAGGAGAGAGAGCCTTTCAGATTGCAAGATTGTTGAAAAGTCGTGAGTTCTATCCTTTGCTCGCTGCAATTCTCACGTTTCCTTAGGATGTGACCACCTGTGAAGCCTGGAGGAAGATGATATATTAGTTAGCCACTAGGTCTGCATCATTCTGTAGTGGGTTGTAAGTAATAACATGTCTAACATACACCCCGCTGCCATAAAACCACTTCCAGGCCTACATAAGACAATATACATGGTGTCTACTCAACTTGACCAATGAAATCCCCGACCTTTTCCCTGATCATTTCCTAAAATTCCCGACTAAAAAAGTATGTCACATCCTCCTAACTCGCGCCCCCCCCCCCTCCTCCACCCTCAATTTTCTATTAACCTTTTTTATAAATAATAATAAATTTTAATTTTTTTTAATTCGTATTAAAATTGTTTACCATTAATTAACAATATATTACACAGCTACAAACAAAAAATGACATAATTTACTGATTTAATGATTATCGTATTTCATATTTTGAGTACAATATCATTTTCCCGGATTTTTATTGTGATTTACCAAATTCCCGACTTATTCCCGTTTTTTCCCGATCATTTAAAATTCCCGGCTAATTTCCCGTTTTCCCCGGATGGTAGACACCCTGATATATCACCAGTGGGATCCATCACACTGCGAGATTCAGGGATGAGAAACCAGACAACACAAGTAATGTACATGGTCGGGGGATAAATAATAATATATCATGAACGTATGTAGTAAATAGTTTAAAATATACACAATGTAATGTTAATTTTGCAATACATATGAATTGCGTGTGCCTCACCGAGAGCTCCACAACCGATGGCTGCCAGTCCGCCGAGTTTGAGGCCGGCAACCAGCCCTATAGGACCGCCGATGCAGCCCCCAATGATGGCCCCGGCTAACGGGTAGATAGCTGTCTTGTGCTTTGCTGCCAACGACAGCGTTTTGGTACCTTCAGTCACATTCTCCAACGCTTGTTCCACATTTGTGTCGACCTCGTTCACTTTCTGTTTCTGCTCCTGTACAAACATGGATGTTAATTATTATGTTCAATATAGCACAAGCTTTTAAAAGTTCATCTCACACCGTGTGATATTAGTCAGGCTGTGTACACATCACAAGCTCTTAAGGGTCCATCTCACACCATGTGATATTAGTCAGGCTGTGTACACATCACAAGCTCTTAAGGGTCCATCTCACACCGTGTGATATTAGTCAGGCTGTGTACACATCACAAGCTCTTAAGGGCCCATCTCACGCCCTTGATGGTGTGTATACATCACACGACAATTAACACAAATTTGAATCATCATCTCAACATAATTTCTATCCAATAATGTACCAGTTCTTAAATATTTGTGTTAATAGATTTACGGTCAATCAAGTTAACTTTGTGCCAGTGGGTGTAACTTTGAGCCACTAGCTGATTTTTTTTTTTAATAAACTATATTAAAAGAGAGACCAACATTTTATTTTAAATTCCCTATGTGTTGGCAACATTGATATTTTCTATTTCCTGTAAGAAATATAAGTTTCCCGCCACTTTAGTTACAAGCTCATTTGTGTGGCAATTGTGAGCTCTTGTTTTGAAAAAAATATTATGAAGACCGTTTTCAAGTTTATTGATTTTCTTTTTGTTAAGAAGTGTAAACACCAATTTTTGGATAAATATTCTGCAAGGCTTCATTTTATAAGGTAACACATTATTTTCATCAAAAAATATTAGGCTTTACAATAATAAATCACATGTAAGAGTGACCTCCTTATTCACAAATACAGCCAAACTTCGAACCAGCTCAAAGTTAGCCTGTCGGTGCTTTAATTTAAACTGAATTTAACACACTACTTGAAATTAAAATTTATCCAAAGACTTTAATATTACTAGATGAAATTTCTTATGTAAGGTATTGTATCGCCATTATTATATTATTATTATTACCACTTTTTACACTTTCTGTAAAGTAATTTCTTCTAGGTGACCTGGCGGTATAGGAGGGTAAGGTGTCAGACTTCTATGCTGGCGGCCGGGGTTCGATCCTCGGTCCCGGCACAGATTTATCTGATTACCAAACCCTTCCTTCACCTCTGACAAGAAATCTTGTGAATGTGGGGAATGCCAGGCCTCCACCGTGGTTCGGATCCCACGTTAAACTGTAGGTCCTCCATTTTATCTCACAATCACCCTACCATTACACATTAGCGTAAGTGCGTATAACCCGAACGGGTAGTAAGATGCGGTGCTAACTATTATCATTATTATTATTACTACTATTTTATTAAGTATAGCATTTAAATGCATTCAAACTTTCCCCGATAAAAGTAAAAAACCCCCCAGAAGGCTATACATTGTAAAATCGATGATACTACCTGCACGACACGGTCAAAATCTTGGAATAACTCGTGTACATCTTTGACTTCGGCTTGAAGGTTGTCCCACGATTGGAGACACGCCTGCTGTTTCTCTAACTCCTCCCCCGACACGGTATTCACCATCCCTGCCTGTTCCTCAATGTCCTCATCTTGTCTGTTCTCCGAGAAGGCTGGCTCGTCTCTTGGAGACATCCATATCGGGCTCATTTTCTGAGGATTCAGAGCTTTATAATATGAACAAAGATATTAATAAGGGTTATAGAACGACAGTTTGATTTCAAAGATTTAAACCCTTTCAACCTGCATTCAAATAAACTATTAAAAATGGCTAGGCCTAATGAATAGTCGGTCAATATATCTATTTTTTTGTTCTGTGTGGTTATTGGTTTGTCTTTCTTATTACGTATGAAAAATTAATATTTTGGAAAATTTAAAATTTTGTGTATTCATTAAAGTGATGGAAGTGTGAAGAAATTTAAAAAAAAAGTTAATTTGTTTTCTATCGAGTAAACTAACTATCCTTTCAGGCTAACTTTATACTCTTATCATTTGCATTAACTTATTATTATTATTATTAGCACCGCGTCTTACTACCCGTTCGGGTTATACGCACTCACGCTAATGTGTAATGGTAGGGTGATTGTGAGATGAAATGGAGGACCTACAGTTTAACGTGGAATCCGAACCACGATGGAGGCCTGGCATTCCTCACATTCACAAGATGTCTTGTCAGAGGTGAAGGAAGAGTTTGGTAATCAGATAAATCTGTGCCGGGACCGAGGATTGAACCTCAGCCGCCAGCACAGAAGTCTAACACCTTACCCCTAGACCGCCAGGTCACCTGTATTTGCATTAACTTAAATTATTTCAGTGTTTACACATTATATTTTAAAAACTCACTTATACAATGTCGAAAACACCATTTATAACATTGCAAACAATATCGATAGTAGTTTATTAATATCTTTCAAACATGCTTCAGTGGTTGTATGGTTTAAGGTGTCACTCTCGTGTTAAGAATAGACTGCCACTGATGGGGTGGGTGATCGGGGTTTGAATCTCGGTTGGGTGTACTTTATGTCAATATTTATAAAATATATTCAAACTATCAGTAATATTTTGTTTTTACAATCGATGAGCTACAAAGTGATGATGTTTGTATGATTTACTTGGTGATAGTTACTCTCCGGCGAAACAAGCAAACTGTCAGAGAGACAGTGTGACGTGTTCACTCCCACCTAAATATTCATCTATAGCCTTCGCGGCACTGTCTCGGGCCGAGGACGTCAACTTGTCAAACTTGTCGAGATCAGAGTCTTGCACTTGTCCACGCAACACGTCCATCTCTGAGAGGAGCGCCTTCAGTTGTTTGAGGAGTCTCGTGGCGTTGATCTGCTCTCTGTGGACTTTGTCCCAATCGCAGCTAGACTGGAACTGAACAGAACATACCACTTGTGAATAAAAAAGGGACACTTACACGGTAGTTTAGGTAATAAACATGTATGTATGGCCCAATTTTCATAGGATGAACATTATCTGGAGAAAAATTACTCGATATACTTTCAGTCATTCATACACCAAGTCGCATGATCTGCAGTTTCCACTTTTGTTAAGCAATACATATAAAGTATTAATAATAATTATAATATTGTAAAATGTTATTTTTGGCCGCAAAAAAAATATGCTTGTATTTTTTAAAAGGTTCTTTATAGGCCTATGAAATTAATGATCCACATATTATTCCCTTTTTAAGCCATTAGATTAATTTGTTTAAATGTTTAGCTTACGTGCTTCTGTGATTTAAAGTGTTTTGTTTTAGTTTTATAATTGCAATAAAGTTTCTTATAATATTAATTTTGATTTTATTGGAAACTTGCTATTGTTGTTGTGTAGGGAGATGGTAAACATATTTCATTTTCCAAAATATGATACATAAAAGGTGTAAAGAATCCCGCCCTCTTTGCGTACTTTTCTCCTGCAGTAAGGTAAATATTGTATTGAAATATTTAATTAAGGCGTCTGATTTCCATAAAATGACTTAACTTCTTACCTTTTGAATGTTGCTTTTATGTTTTTTAAGTAAATCTACATGATGAGGAATGGCAACTTCATTAAATTTATTAAGTGGTATTTCAACCCTTTTTAATGGTTGTTTTAACAAAGTTGTAATATCTTCATTGGATCTGTACATCGTACTACCGCATAGTTTTCAATATATCAAATAAATAGTTAACAATTCTAAATCAAAACACGAAATAATATACGTATGTTAGGACTTGTTTATAAATAATACAGTTTATATTTGCCAACTGTGCATTGCGCAAGTGTTTTCTCATTAAATTGACTAAAGACAAAATGTCCTACCAAAATTCAAAAATAAATAGATATATTTTAAGTTCTGTTAACCTCGTTTAACTTTTTCTAATAGCATTTTGTTTACGGTATATGTAATTTGTTCAAAAATGAGTGTTTGCTTCTTTGTTAATTTTGACTTTCTAAATGTATTGTCAAATTAAAAGTAAGTATCGTTTAAAAAACCAAGGTTTTCACATGACCACATTTCGGGCCTTTACGTTTTCTTACATATTATGTTTTCTTCACTGTACGTCACAGCTCTACAGTATTTTGAACATATTATTTTTAGTTTTACCACCATAATTAATTTTTAAAGAAGAATTTGTTTGATGCTATTTCTGCTGTACAATATGCCTATGATTGACAACTCATGATATTATATACTGTACCTTTAAGGAAGTTCATGGGTTAAAAAGGTGTTTTTGAAATGTAGGTGTTGGTCACTTTACAAGGCTTAAATCTTTAATATTGAAAATAGTTCATTTTTGAAATTCTTTTAATCTTGTGTTTGGTTATAAGTGTTTCAAATTTGAATAATATTTAGCACCGCGTCTTACTACCCGTTCGGGCTATACGCTTTCAAATTTGAAAAACTATACCTAATGGTTTGTGATTTTTTTTATGTAAAATGTGCGTTTTATCCATTTGGACTGGTAAAGTTAAGGTCAGTTATAATTTTCTAAATTATTTTTATTTGTACCTACAATAGATTGTACCCAAATGAAAAAGAGTATAGGTAATTAGTCTTTTAAACGGAAATAAATTCCAAAATAGCTACAATAATTATCCAGACAGTACGAATATTTTAGGAAAGCGCAATTAACTGGTTCCAACACAAGCCACTGTAATACAAGAAACTCCACCAACTTTTCGTAACCTTATGACAAGTGCTTGCAGATATGGCCGTAGCCGCTTTAAACATTATTTTTAATGCATCTATTTTTTTATTATGATTTATTTACTCTTCATATTATTTCACTGTTACGTTCTAACTTTACAACTAGGTTCTGTCTCTTAATATGTTCGTATATGGTTATTTACGAAAGCATGAAAAATAACTCTTCCTATATCATCCATAAGAATTTAAAAATATATAGTTGGCGTCGTGCCTTATTTGTTAATCTCCAGTAGTGTGGTATGCAGTGTTGCTAAAGTAAACATAGTGATTGGAGGGCCGTCTAGGCGTCACGACACACCTTTAGCTATGCGGAGTTTCACAACAGTTTGTTGAGATAATAACGCGTGAGTTATTCGTGTGTGTTTGATCCAATCATTGATCAGGTACTTCCCCCATCCAGGTCATATACCCTCTTACATTAAGCATAGTTCCATTCTTTATCATGACCATGCCCTCACATTAAACCTATTTACATTCTCCATTCAGTTCATATTCTAAATCGTGAAATATGTCATATTAAGCCTAGTAATGTATATTCTGAATTAGGATTAAAGTTAAATAAATACTACAGATACCTTCTTTAAAAACATAAATATTATTAATATTAATATACACACATAAAATAAGGGCTCCTTTCCCTATCTTGCAGTTACATATCTTTATAATAAATCTTAGGATTGGGATTGAGCTTAAATAAAAAGCAGACCTTTAAATACGTTTAAATATATATTCTTAAAATTAGTCCTAGTTGCGAGGCGTTAAACTGGCGTCTGAACGCACAACCAAATTTGTTCCAAGCAGGAACACTATTCCCACAAGTTTGAGCTTGTCAATGTTGAGTTTATCGGAAGCATCACTTTCACTTTCTTCCTTCTCCTATCCTTCAAAACGAAGAACAATATAGTATTGTACTTATCGAGCTCTCACAAGTACCTAACCAGGTCGTTCTACTCCTTATCGACGTGGTCCAACGCCTCACACATTTTGTATTCATCCAGAAGGTCCTACTCAGGATTCTTGACGTGCCACACGCGCAGTATTTCAGGCCTGTCTCCGTCGTGAAGATGGGACAGCTATCGATGCCGCTCTTTATGGACTGGATGGACACCAATATAGTTGGATAATGGCTTCCAAGACAGTGGAGTGACCCGCTACACGATTTGTTGTACCTGCGCTCGTCCTTTTATATAAATACGCCATTCCTCCGTCATAAATTTCTACTCTCGACAAATGCTCCAAACAGTATCCCAATTGTCTGAACATCTCGAATGTGGTGAACCCTTTACCTGCGAGCGCCTTTATATTATCAATAAGAGTGGAGGGGGAAAGTTGTTCCCCCACTTCTCTAGAAAATGTTGGTTACATCGATCTACGAATTGTGTGAAGATTTGAAACCTAGCCAATTGACGTAAGCACTATCTCCGACACGTTTGATGATCTTCTCTACAAGATACACGTACGGATGTGATGTATTCTCCTTGGCGTAGAATCTTCAAGTGATAGTTTTATCTTTCATAACTTCTAGTAGAAAGGTCCTACGATTCGTCTCGATGACTTTACGTATCTTGAACAGTTCTATCGTACAGTTTGCAGTATACTCTTTTGCAAAAACGTCCTTATGTTTAATGATACGAATTATATTTCTTACTTTAAATTTGTTCGGTGTAGGTGTTAAGGTTATAGTTATTAACAGTTCATATCAAAATATGTTAGCATAAAGTAGACTACATTGTAAGTTTAACCGACATAATGTACAAACTAGACTGGGAAGATGGAAGTGACGTAGACCCTATTATCTAGGCCTAGTACCATAGTTCACAATAGGAACAAAGCAAAGACTACGCGAGTCATGTACTCAACACTCCTACACTTTGCTCATTTATATATACAATTGACACATATACACGACCCATACAAATTTTCTTTTGTGCCAAAGCCGTAGTTAAAAAAATCTGATAGTTGGTTCTCAGAGCGCACTTACCGAACAACTATAACACTGTTTTCAACACACTCGCACGCATAATGGTACTTAACATCAATGTGTTTAGTTATTTTGTAATGCTCAGAGTTCTTAGCTAACCTACTGCCACTTTGGTTGTCCACGGAGAGAGTGGTAGGTTCACTGGAAATTAGATCAAGTTTCATGAACATCATTCTTAACTAGACGGTTCCTTGAGTTGATGAAGATGCTGCTATATATCCAGCTTCTGTAGTTGACCTACTGACACACCCTTGTCGATGAGATGACCAGGTGACTGGAGCTCCTTCTAAAACGCTGATATGTCCAATTGTAGATTTTCTTGTTGTTTCATCCCCAGCATAATCATCATCTGAATAATCCACCATTAACTCATTTTGATTTTCTTGGTAGCAAATACCATAGTTCTTGGTAATAGCTGGATATCGCATTATTTTCTTAACTTATGTCCAGTGAATATCCTGTGGTTCATTAGTAAAAACTGTTTGTCTGATTAATTGCGAAGGCAATATCTTGACGTGTCACTGTTGTAAGAAATATCAAGCTTCCAACCGCTTCACGATAAGGTACCTCAAGAACCTCCTTACATTTTCCAGTAATTCGATGTAAATCTGCATTTGGATCAGCTGGTACTGCTTGCAAATTGTAATCTCACATAGATAACTTGTTAAGCAATCTCTCAAGGTATCTTTTGTGACTTAAAAAAATATATTTTTTATCTCTTTTGATCTCGATTCCAACAAAATAATTGCAGTCATCTTCTTTAATCTCTAACTGTACCTTGAGTTAATTTATTACAAGTTCCAAAATTTCGGAGCAAGTACTTATTAGATTCCGTGATCCACACATAATGCAAACAAAATTTTGCAACATCATCAATCGTTGCTCTAAAGACACATTTATCTGATTCCAATGGCTTGAGTCCAAAGGATTTTAGAAATTCCAGGAATTTCTTATTCCACCAACGTGGAGACTACTCTAGTCCATACAAACTATTCCTCAACTTGCAAACCATGTTTAGATTACCCTTTTAGAAATATTCTGTCTGTTTCATAAACAATTCAAGCAGTTCGCCACATATAAATGCTGTTTTTATGTCAAACTGTATCATTTACATGTCATAGATTGTTCCAAGTACAAGAAGTATTATAATCGAATCGTACCTAATGAAGGGTGAAAATGTTTCCTTATAGGGCTTGTCTTTTGTGATTATCCTTTTGCATATAACCGTGCTTTTAATCGCTCGATACTCCCATCTGGTCTTCATTTTATTTTATATAATCATTTGCAGCCTTTAGCTTGTCGATTTGAAGGTAGATGTCTTAAGGTCCAAGTTTCGTGATCAGTTAAAGATGTCATCTCTTCCTCCATAGCATTTAGCCATTCCTTATAATATTTGTCAGTTACTGCTTCTTGGTATGTTTGAGAATTGCTGCACATGCTGTTTCATTGGTTACTTGGAAATGACCTCAGAACATCTCTTTTACGAAGTGTTGAACCTGAATTTCTCTTGTCTTGTAT
This sequence comes from Timema californicum, assembly GCA_902141385.1. Lineage (NCBI taxonomy): Eukaryota > Metazoa > Arthropoda > Insecta > Phasmatodea > Timematidae > Timema > Timema californicum. Next base: position 37,245 of record CABFOW010003627.1, read on the forward strand.
AAATCTTTCTTTTGATTCGGCAGTTTTCTCAGGCTCTGATACACATTATTTAACTCCTTGATCTTTAAGTTCTTTGAAGTTAAATTATAGATGAAAAATCCTGGGTCATTAATTACAGCATCTTTACTAATTTCTTTATTACATTCATCATCCCAAGCTACTATAACTTTCCTTGTACTGGGATGATACAATCTGTAGTTATTACTATTATCATATCCAAAAAAACTCGCCTTTTTAGCCTTGTTTTCAAATTTAGTACGACCTTATTTGGGTATATGCTCATAAACCTCTGCTCCAAATTTACGCATGTGCTTCAAGGTTATCTTTTTTTCCAGTAAATATCTCGAACGGTGTCACGTTATTGTTTACCATGCCTGCCACCGATTTAAAATGTAAACACTCACAATTACTGCCTCAGCCCACAGTACCTCCGGGAGTTCTACTTCAATCAACATGGTCCTGGCGCATTCTAAGATTGATCGATTTTTTCCGCTCGATAAGCCCATTCTGTTCCGCACAATATGGAGTGGTTCTCTCACAGATAGTCCCAGTTTTCTTGAAATGCTCTGTACATTTTTTGTTTACAAATTCATGACCATTGTCACTCTTAAGTAATGGTTGGAAATGTATTAACGTATCAATAACATCCCTTTTGTACTTTATTAAATAAACAAAGCTATATGAAGTGCAGTCATTCTTAAATATCAAGAAATAATTGGCTCCTACCAGCGACGTAAACCGGTATTTTCCACATACATCAGTGTGTATAAACTCACCAGGTTTACTTGCACGATGACTAAGATTTTCATAAAACGGCAGTCGATGTGTCGTACCAAACTTACACGACTCACAAAACAGCTTATGAATGTTGTTTGCCTTTAACACCGGTAGTAGTTCCTGACTTGGCATGATCTTGGAGCTATCGATGCCCTGATGTCCCAGTCGCTCATCCATAACTTCACTGACTCCTCCACTGAATCTGTCTGCTCAGTGATTGTTCTTATAAAGCTTCTTGTAACATTGATTAGCCATTTTAATTCCCGTTACAGTAGTTAGAATTTGTCCTGGAATATGCACTTCAATTTTGCTTTCATCAAAAATCACCCTGAACTGTTTACTAGTCACTGCTCCTACTGAAAATAGATTTTTCTTAAGTTTTTGGAATATATAACGTATTTTCAAGTGTGCGAAGCTCCCACTGAGTTCTAACACTTCTACGGACCCGATACTTCAACTTGGACGTAGACCTATGAATTATATTCATTCTGTACGACACTCAGATCGTCAATTGGTTTTAGCACGGAAACACACTCCTCATGATTTTCATAGGAAAAACCTTATTTGATAGCTAGAAAAGTTACTAAATCTATTTTCACGTTGGCCTACTCATACGTCAAGCTATATGGGCTGCAGCTGTCACTCGATATATAATATAAATACCAATAACAATAATTATAATAAATGTAAAATATTATTTGGCCTAAAAAATATGTTTGTATTTTTTAAGTGTTGTTTCCTATAAAAAATTCTGGATTCCCTGACACGCCACTGTTAGTCTCCCATTAATAAATAATACTGTTCTCTATGTGGTAGCAAAGCTAATTTGTGAACTATTTGAACTGTCCGGAGCTATACCAAGGAAATTGATAAAGGTTATTATTCGATAAAATAACTTTGAAAAATATTCATTTGTTGATGTTGAATATAACCTCTCCTAGAACCGCAACAGATTCCTTCAAGGCATGCAGTTACGCGCATTTCTCTCCATGGGGGGCGAATTCAACTGTGACTGGGAGAAGGGGTGGGGGGGGAAATTTGCAACAAACCGCGAGCGTTTAATTAAAATTTCACGCGTGGTATAGCGCTGCTGTCGCGGAGAGACGTAGCAGATAAAAACTCAGTACAGTAGGTTACTTTTTTGGGGGGGAGGTTGGTTCTCTTTTCTTCCAGGATGTTTATTGCGTTTATCTGGAAAAATTATGATGGCTACTACTTTTCCAAGTTAGGTTTTACTGTTTTAGAAAAATAATTGTTGGTGTAATTTATTATACAGAACGTTGCCTGTAACTTAAATTAAGTTCTTTTGAAAATAAACAATGTGTAGAACAGACAAAGTGGGGGGAATACCCTAGATAAGTTAAAGAGTAAAACCATAACATTGAACGAAAAAACTGATGATCTTTAGTAGTAATTTTATTCATGTTTTTGTATTGATAAAAATTTATCGATACCTTTAGGTAGTAAATATTAAAAAAAAAAGAATTAAAAGTATTTAGTTTTATACAAACAAGACACACTTTACGGGTAGGATCAAGGAAAGATCCGTAAATACGTGTTTTTTTACGCTTGCAACACGTGTTAGAACGAGCAATCACTCAACTTATACCACCGCTTGTATTTGACTGGTGTGGCGTGACCAGACTCTCATGGTGGAAGAACCAGCAGACATACTTTCGTTTTTTAAAGATTAAACCTTTCTATTATTATTATTATTATTATTATTATTATTATTATTATTATTATTAGCACCGCGTCTTACCAACCGTTCGGTTTATACGCACTTACGCTAATGTGTATTGATAGGGTAATTATGAGATGAAATGGAGGACCTACAGTTTAACGTGGGATCTGAACCACGGTGAGGGCCTGGAATTCCACACATTCACAAGTTGTGATTAATACACGTCTTGTCAGAGGTGAAGGAGGGGTTTGGCAATCAGATAAATCTCTGCCGGGACCGAAGATTGAGCCCCGGACCTCCAACACAGAAGTCCGACACCTTACTCCTAGACCGCCAGGTCACCTTAAATTTTATTCTTTACAATCGTTAATCTTTTATTGAGGAACTGTGCTTGATAGTGGATACCAAAGATGGAAGAATCAGATGGCATACCCCTATTCTCTTGGAATTTAATTGCGTATAATCCGAACGGGTAGTAAGATGCGGTGCTAATAATAATAATAATAATAATCTTGGAATTTAAAACTTATCTATGGCCAACTTTATGTGTGTCTGGTTAATTTTCTATAATGAATTATCTTGTTAAATCAAATTTGTGTTTATAATGCAGCTTCGAAACTATTTATTTGCAAAATTGTATAAAGTATATAGTTTAATAATAATAATAATAATAATAATAATAGCAATTTAAACATATCTTTAATCATAGTACTTGAATCTTACTAACACCCATGGTAGAGAAACACAACTTATCGCCTCTTACCTCACATATTCAATGTCATGTGTAGTGTGGGTGACATTCGTGTGTCAAAAAGGTTTTTAAAAAAAATATAGTATGGTCCCATTAAGGTTCATTATCTATTAATTTAAGGATATAAGGATTAGAGGGGTAGCTAAGAAGAAACATACCAGTGTCCAACTGGACAAAAGGTCTATTAGCTCAATGTAATAATCCCCCACAGTGTAATTAATGACTGATGGTACCAAAGACGGTAAAATTAATCTAAAGACTAAGTTATACATTTAATGTCTTGGTCAAGTCTACCCTTAATTTCCTGGTTAATTAGATCATTAATTCCCTGGCTAAATATACCCTTAATTTCCTAGCCAATTTTACCCTTAATTCATTGGGCGGTGGCCTGGTGGTCTAGGGGGTTAGGTGCCAGACTTCTACGCTGGTGGCCGGGGTTCAATCCCCGGTCCCGGCAAAGATTTATTTGATTACCAAACCCTTCCTTCACCTCTGACAAAATATCTTGTGAATGTGAGGCATTCCAGGCCTCCACCGTGGTTCGGATCCCACGTTAAACTGTAGGTCCTCCATTTCATCTCACAATCACCCTACCATTACACACCCTACCATTACACATTAGCGTAAGTGCGTATAACCCGAACGGGTAGTAAGACGCTGTGCTAATAATAATAGTAATAATAATTCATTGGGCAATTCTTTCTTAATTATTTGATCAATTCTACCTTTGATTAACCCTAATTTCTTGGTAAATTCTACCCTTAACTCCATAATCAATTCTAGCCTTAATTTCCTGGTAAATTCTACCCCTAATTCCCTGATCAATTTTGCCCTTAATTCCCTGATCACTCCTTTTCTTAATTCCCTGATTCTGAAACGACTTTTGTTGTTGAGGCGTTCTTTCTAAACTCTTGAAAGTTGTCCAATTCATCATTCTCGTCCATAGAAAGGAGGGGAGGTTTGGGAGGAGATAAAGCAGCTAAAGGAGGGGGATGTTGACAACCATAAGTAGTGATGGGCATAATCGAATGATTTTAAGAATCGAAAGAATCATTCGAATAATTTTGAGAAGTAGTAAAGAGTCGGTAATAATCGTTAATTGTTCTTACTAAAAGTAGTTACTAGCTGCTCGTTTTGCTTTGTGCTACTATTCTCTTTACCCTGCTGTCGCATTCCTTTGCGTTTGCAGCTTATCAACACTTTTCTATTACTGTATTTAGTTCATTGTGTACATTGTGTCAAAGTACAGCCACAACAAAATACTAAGCAGTGAACGCATTAGTCACATGAGTAACTCGCAATTAATATAAATACTTTTGCCTATGATTAATAATAAAATTAAGAACATACGTTCCCCTATGTGTCTAAAAGAATCGATTTAATTGACCCTTTAATATTGCCTAAACATTATATATATATATATAAGCTCACAATCAATCCTATTTATATATCGGGTAAGTGATCAATTACTTTCGGTTTGAATATTTGAATCAATTATATGCCTCCTGAAAGCTTCACTTTAATCAAACACACAATTACTACTGAACAAACGGCCACGTAAGTTTGCTGGATAATAATATTTTGTATTATAAGAATGTAAAATTATTTCAATGAATGAACTTATAATACGATCTGGATATTACGGCCGAGAAATGTTTTATTAAATACCTACATAAAAAGTATACTTATCTATTTAATAAATTTGACTCAACGTTAAAAAGATTATCTCTCAAACCGTTCGTGTTATATGCGATTAGTTAGTTAGAAAGGTAAAATTTAAAGGGAATAAAAAAGAACAATCTACGTAGTAATGTAGAAAAATAATCGAATCATTTTATAATTTTCATTCGAATTATTTTTGGCTGATATTCGATTGTAAACTGTACAACCACTTTTAAACTTTGTGGTAATTAGCCTTAGAATCATTCTAAAGAGTAAGGTCGATTATAATTGTGTAGCAATGAGGACTATTTATTGAAAATGAACCTAATAGAAATGAACATCTGTATATAAATAGCCTGGAAACATTCATAATCATAAGGTCGATCTTCCTCGGCACTTCTGGTAATGGAGTGAGTGGTAAGAGAATGAATCGGCCAGCTCGCGTAAAGTCAGCTACTGTTTTCATTCGAGTGATTTTTTTAAATTCGAAAGATGTTGAAAGAATCGAATGTATATGAGTGCCGGCATATTATCTTTTTAATGTTGGGTATTATTAATTAGATTTTACTAAAGTTAGATTTAGCTTACAGCTGGTAGCTTGGGTATTTTTCCCGAAAGGGGAAATACCCCAATGGTCACCAGCGTTTGGTTAGTTAGGTTTAAGAGTTTCCACTGGTTCCACATCCTCATACTTAACTATCACCCTCATACTCAGAGGCAGGTTTTTATGGTGAATATTTTTTTAAAAATTCTCATTAATTTTTCAAAATGGTGGTGTTTTGTGTTGAAAATTGCAAATCATGATCTAATCAAGTATTAACACGCTAATTTAATGGTTTATTAGTGAAGCTAGTGACGGGCTATATCGAAAGAAAACTATCTAATACCAACATATGAAAAATGTGTAGCACCAAAAAAGTTATATACTTATTACCTCTAGAATTTACATGCTTGAACATTGCTTAGTAAATGCAACAAGCAAAGTGTTTTTTGGCTTAAAATTTTATGTGCAGTCTATGAGTAGTAATTCTATTGTGTTTTATTTACTTAATCATTCCAAGACGGCAAGATGGCGGGTGGCGACATATGGTAGTTGAAATCTCTTGTTTGAGATATTTTTATTTGGTTTAAGTGAAATATAAAATAAGCTGAGTACCCAAAATAACTTAAATAAATATCTGGCAGCGAGTATTAAAATTAACGCAGGATATGTTAATTTTAAAAAAAACTTTGAGGTGAAAAACACGTTTCTTTCCAGTCTTGTTTCAATTTTAAAACTACGCATGCGCAAAATATATGATCCAGACACATTCTTAAGGCTTGTGAGACTTCTGTGAAAATAAAATGGCGGCAAATTTCACGCTGTGAAGGAATGTTTATTCAATAAAATATTGTTTTTAAAACTTCAAATCCGACTATTGAAATATTAAAGTGTGAAAAAAATATTAAATTTTTCGCGTTAATCGCGAGAATAATAAAATTTCGCGAGAATAGCAAAATTTCGTGAAAATTCGCGATTTGAAAATAAGTTGGATTACTTCATAAACATTGTGAAACGTGTAAATATAGATTTTGAAGCTACAGAAAAACAATTCGCGTTTATCGCCAATAACAAAAAAACCTGCCTCTGCTCATACTCAAGGGTTTTATTACAAATACTTGCATCGATGGTCGCATGGTCTAAGGCGTCACTAGACGTGCGATGAGAGAGTGATCGACGTTTGAAGCAAATTTGGGTACACATTCTACCTGGTCTATAAAAATCTGGTCGACCAGCAAAACCCCTTCTAAATTGGTGGGATGCAGGAAGTACGACCGTTCTACAGACATTAGCCATATTAAAGATATTGAGATTCGAATCCCGGACTCCCCGGAATTACGGCAACTTTAGGACAGCCACCCGACAAGTATCTGGATAAAACGCCTCTCTTTTGTAGGGCTTTAAATGCCATCGGCCGTCTGGATTAAGCAATGGAGGGAACTAGAGGAAGAATTCCGTAAACATCACAGAGAAACACTAAGAAAAGGACGTGGCGTAGTATCGAATTTAGTTATTAATTTAACAAAAACTTATCCTGGAATTTCTGAATAAGGTGTCAGAGCATTTGTTCCCCAAAGGACATTAATTAGAATGACATTTCTGAACAGTATACCGGTCTTGATAAGAACTAAAAGATGGTACAATTCAGACGAACAAAGGAAAACCTATAAGAAATTCAAGAAGCTCATTACATAAAAAAAAAGTAAGTAACTGTCATTAGAAGCTTGTTTTTAGCACTAATTTGAAAACTACCAACAATATATTTATGGATTTTCTTATAGAACAGGTGACCTGGTGGTCTAGGGGTAAGGTGTCAGACTTCTATGCTGGCGGCCGGGGTTCAATCCTCGGTCCCGGCAAAGATTTATCTGATTACCAAACCCTTCCTTCACCTCTGACAAGACATCTTGTGAATGTGGGGAATGCCAGGCCTCCACCGTGGTTCGGATTCCACGTTAAACTGTAGGTCCTCCATTTCATCTCACAATCACCCTACCATTACACATTAGCGTAAGTGCGTATAACCCGAACGGGTAGTAAGACGCGGTGCTAATAATAATAATCTTATAGAACAAAACTATTTTCAGTGTTATTATTTACTATTTGCCATTATTATTTGTTAAAATAATGTAATTGCATTAACGAATGCTATTAATAGGTATTATTTAATAACAGAATTTGATAGGGTCTAATACATTGTGATATGTATGTTTATATATGTGCGATATGTATATTCGTTGTATATTTATTATGCATTACAAAATAAAATTACTTTTATTTGATTCTATCTGGAAAAAATAAAGATAAATTCGGTACTGATACTGTTTGTAAATAATTTTATTTTCTAAAAGAAAGATTAGAAAAATGTTTATACAGTATAAACAAATAATATTTTAAAACTGATAAAACTGTTGTTCATATCAGAAACTTATAAATTAAGCTGATACATCCTGCATATCTGAAATGATTTATAAAAATAATCTAAATCATTATGAATATTATCTAAATAATAAAATTAATTCATTTTTAAACTTTTTTTTTTTTGCCAATTATGTTGATTTTTTTAAACTCACTACGCGATAAATATTACCGGTAGATTACTCTGATAGTGATAAAAATTTGCGCAAAAACTTTGATCTGTAAGTAAAAAATGAACATTCTATAATTCATCATAGCTAACAATAATGTGAACAAAATACATTTACGAAAAGAGTAAGCGCACTAGGAAAGCTGTGTGTAGAAGTATGTATATTAGTATATAATTACAAATTAATAATACGCAGTAAATAAGTAAGAATAGTAGATGCTGTTAGTGGCTTGTCTAGGCGCCGGGCTACATGTGACGTCACAGCAGCGAGATGTGGTGTCTACATAGTGCTTACGGGAACGAGGCAACTTCTATATAAAATTCATTCACGATCTAAGTTTTCTTGGATGACAGCTAAAAATGTTACTAGAAGTAATCCCTAATATATCACTGCACCAACAGCTGACATCTATCACTTTGAATGACTGTAATGAAAACAGATGGTAATATATTAATGTGATAGTTAACCACAGTAATGTAAGCCAATATTATTTATATATTTATTTGAGAATGGACACAAAATTTATTTATAGTTTTATTCCACTTAAAAAAATATTCACACCACGTTCACAAAAACTTCTAACGAACATAGCCTCAAAATGGTGACTGACGAATTTTAAACTATATGCTTGAACATAACGGTAAACAAGTTTTTTACAATATTGCAAACACGCAGTTGATGAAAATATTTTATTCAGTTAAATATTTCAAAATAAGATAACATAATCATAAAATCATTTATTGTATATAAAAAAATTACAAGCATGTTCTCTTTTCCAAGTAAATATGATTCATGTATTAAAAGTTATTGATGTGTGCACTATATTACACAAAATCAATAACGTTCCAAAACGAAGAATAAATACTTTTAATTATGTTTAAAATATTGTTTCGAGTTGGATCGAAATATGTTATTAAAAAAAATGAAATAGTTTGATAAAACTTAAGTTTTCGTTATTTTAAATGTAATATATAACAGGTAATTAAAGAGCTTTACATTTATAACAAAACAGTGATCTTTTACAAGTGTTGGCAACCCAAAACCTAAACATATGATTTTCGAACCGTCATCCAGGTAAAAACCTATCATGAACGGACTTTGGTAACCTTGGGTGTGGGAAACTCACGCTACTGTAAACGAGTGTCGACGGCGGAAAGTTCCCACTGACTGTCTATTGGTCGGAAAAGCTCCAGGCTTGTCCGACACGAGAAGCCGATAGAAGATAGATAGGACAAGGGCGACCCTAGATTTCCGTCCTCTCTACGTCTTCTTTCGCCGCTACTTTACTATTCTCGACGCGTTCTTCTTTGTCTTCCTCTTACACATAAACTTACTGTCATTAAAACTTGAAGACTTTTTATGGGTAGGTTAGAGTGGGGGTGGGCGGAATACTAACACAAAAAGGAAGAGATGGAACTAATATTTCCATCTTGGTGAAATAACGTCACATCCTATGTACCCTTCGATACTATGTAAGGTAGCAAGCTAACCTTGAATTATTCCGCTGTGGCGTAGGATAGGTGCATAGTGTAATCCGTCAAGGTAAGGCCTTGAAGGGTAAATGAAGTGTGCAATCGGATAAATCCATGTTTTTACATTTTAACATAGGCATATGTCTATAATTATTTTTTTTCCGAATCCTTAATTTTTATTATTTTTTCTTTGTCGCAAGGAAAATAACGTTACCACCCAATTGTATATAATTTCTCATTTAATAGGTAGTTTTGGAACAGAATTTTCAAGTATATGCTATCAGCAGGACCCGGATTTTAGTGACATCTCATCTAGTTTTTTTTTTGTACGTCACAAAATGCGCATAAGTACATAAACTCTGTTTATGATCGCCTGTTTGGAGAAATATATATTTAATAGGTAATTTATTTGTCAATTTGGCGGTCTAGGGGTAAGGTGTCAGACTTCTGTTCTGGCGGCCGGTGGTTCAATCCTCGGTCCCGGCAAAGATTTATCTGATTACCAAACCCTTCCTTCACCTCTGACAAGACATCTTGTGAATGTGGGGAATGCCAGGCCTCCACCGTGGTTCGGATTCCACGTTAAACTGTAGGTCCTCCATTTCATCTCACAATCACCCTACCATTACACATTAGCGTAAGTGCGTATAACCCGAACGGGTAGTAAGACGCGGTGCTAATAATAATAATAATAATAATAATAATAATAGTAATATTTGTCAATTTTGATCATTTTGGAATCTTATGTAAGAAAATATTTTCTAGGTTTTCATCATTTTTGAGTCATTGAAAGGAATTTTTTAGTTATTTTGTTGGCAGTTTTGAGCCATTTCAAGGCATTCTTGGTATATTTTTGAATACTAATACATTTTTAATAAATGCATAAATACCCAAACATTTTTTTTTTCCAACTCACAGTTGTCGGCATGAAAATATAATGTAGGTAATTAACTTTTTATCCTATTTTCTTGTCTGGTTGTGATATAAACATTCCCGGTGAGGTACTGCAAGAGTAGGTATACCCTGTTAATAGTAAGAGTAAACTAGTATGGTAGCTATACCTTGATCAATGTAAGCTGTGAAATATAGAATTTTAACATTTATCTTTTAAATAAGGTGTGTTTTATGGATAACTCGTTGTGTTAATGGCTACCGATTTTAAATTGAGGGAGTGATAAGAAGCTCTCAACTTAGTGATTTTATTCTCAACGAGATCGGTATCAATTGTAAGTACATCCGTCACAAACTGCTTGTGAAGTGAGTAGTTTGAAATAGCCATTTCCTGTCAAAGCGGCACGTAGGCCAGTCGCTGTTAGTCTATAATCCATTCACGGTAGGAATTGACTTCTGAAAGGTCTTTTTCCCTACCATAAATCTACTATATAGTAGGATATTGGTAGGAAAAAAGACCTTTCAGAGAGTATTCCTACCGTGAATGGAATATAGTTGAGGTAGCAATAGATCCGTGGGAAACGCTTTCTAAGCTATCGCGTGATTTTATGATGTGGATGGATATAAGCCCGTTGATTGGTGCTTAGTGCCGTCACTAGAGTTAGCAACAAATAGTTTATGTATCCTAGGGCAAAGCTCCGAACAGTTGGTTCTTGACAGTTGTCAGATTGTGTTGTTTAGGATGAGTCCGTTTAGTGATGGAGTGTCATGATCACTATGAGTACGATAATGGTTAAAACATGGTTAAGCAAGTGGTTAACACAGTTGATTGTCGAGAGTTGGTAAGTTTCAAGAAAGTGTCTCAGGTTCTTGCCATGTGCGTATTTTTATGTGACAGCTTTTAGAGAAGTTGTGGATTTAGAACGAAATATAAAATGTGACTTGAACTCGCAGGTGACCGGATTATGGGTTGATCTAACCCTTGTAATGTTAGTTTTGCTAAAATGAATTAATTATAATATATATTTAATAGTCTGTTGATTCAGTCTTTCAAATACGTAATTACGTTGACAATTTTACTGTTTATTTTTTAAATTTCAATCACAACTCCTAAAGTTTCGAATATTAATTACTTATTTACAATTTAAAAAATATATATATAATCTACTTACTACCTTTATTCCACTGTATTACATTTTCCTTCTTTATTTTGATTCATAAACCGCCAGCCCGCCATGCTTATTATTCTTTTTGGAAGGTGTTTTTAACGCTATCTGCTCTAGAGAGTGGTTTATTTCGGAACTATAATTATCTTAATTTAATTTACGTTCTTGAACGCTTGTAACATCAAGCTGGCATTTGAAGAACTAATTGTCCCTATAGGAAGAAATTATTATTCTCGTTTGGAATTTTGGTGTGAAATTTATAAATCAATTCTAAGATGATTTATGTTTATTTGTCAAATTATCTTATTAATTAATTTTTACAATAATACTATCTTTCACTGTCTAAAGGGTTTAGATTTTTTTTTATTAGTGGTAAATCTTGGCAACTAAGTTTTATTGTTCTCCTAGGTTGGAAGGTATTTTAGAAAGAAATATACCATGTTTGTTAATTTTTAATGTTTTTCTTGTTTTGTTGACTCCTAAAGATTGTTAAAAAAGATAAGTAAAGACTCCATTTGGGCCATCTTAAATATATAACTCCCCTATAATTAAACATAGTTTTTGGAAGAAAAAACTTTTTTGAGAGTAAGGACTAACCTTCAAGGAAGGGCAGGAGATAGTTTCAAGAAGAATATGTGAAGTATAAAACCAAGTATATATTATAGTTAGCGGAGACTGAGATAACCAAGCTACGTTATTGGGTGAGACAAAATAATTCCTCCATCATCCCAGGTATAAATATTTTCTGTTGGTTGGATGTCCAAGCTTGGGATAATAATCTGCTCCAGGGAGTCCTTTGGTATATTCCATTCACGATAGGTTTTTACCTGGATGACAGTTTGAAAATCATATGTTTAGGTTTTGGGTTGCCAACACTTGTAAAAGATCACAGTTTTGTTATAAATGTAAATATATTTAATTACCTGTTATATATTACATTTAAAATAACGTAAACTTAAGTTTTCTCATACTATTTCATTTGTTTTAATAATTTAATTTTGTCCAACTCGAAACAATATTTTAAACATAATTAAAAGTACTTATTTTTCGTTTTGGAACGTTACTGATTTTGTGTAATATAGTGCATCCATCAATACCTTTCAATACATGCATCGTATTTACTTGGAAAAGAGAAAATTGTTGTCATTTTTTTACATACAATACATGATTTTATGATTATTTTATCGTATTTTGAAATATTTTAACTGAATAAAGTATTTTCATTAACTGCGTGTCCGCATCATTGTAAAAAACTTGTTTACCGTTATGTTCAATCATATGGTTTAAATTCGTCAGTCGCCATTTTGAGGCTATATTCGTTAGAAGTTTTTGTGAAAGTGGTGTGAATATTTTTTCAAGGAGAATAAAACTATAAATAAACTTTGTGTCCGACCTAAGATAAATATAAAAATAATATTGGCCTAAATTACTGTGGTTAACTATCACATTAATATATTACCATCTGTTTTCATTACAGTCATCCAAAGTGATAGATGTCAGCTGTTGGCGCAGTGATATATTAGGGATTATTTCTAGTAAAATTTCGAGTTGTCATTCAGGTAAACTTAGCTAGTGAATGCCTTATATAATTGTCCAACGAATTAAAAAAAAAACTTTAGCTTAAGTCAGGGGTACCGACAGAAGGGGGTTTTCTTATCACCTCTGAGCAGTTTCTGGGAATTTACTTATTTGATAAAAAAAAATATACCTACCTCATAAAATAAAGGGGGTTGGTAGTTGGCACCGAATACTATATCAATTAAATTAAATTAAATTCATTTATTTATAGATAATCATAATCAATAAACACAAATAATAAATAAATATAAAAATGATAAATTATTTACCACACGGGATTGTAAGACCATTTATTTACATTTTGGTGATTTTAAAATCCTGTTCCTCTCACATTGATGATGGTAAAACGTGTTTCTTCACAGTGTCAAAAACAATAATGTTGTTCTTTGTCACTTTTGGATTTGTAAAATAGTTTTAATTGATGAAACTTTATTTATTCTTTGTGTGAGAATGGTGGCAATGTGTCATTTTAGTAAATGTTAATTATTATATTGTATTGGTCTATTTCTTTAAGACTTGTTATTTCTTTTTGTCTTAGATAACTAAAAAAAAAGTTTGGAAATATATTGTTATTTATTTATTTATGATATAATATTAGAAGAAATTAGATGGTAGCTAAATGTATAGCTACCTTTTGTTTCTGTAACTTTGTTACTGTTACTATAAATTTACTCAAGTTAATATATTTATGTAGCTACGGTACGCGCTAGTCTTGCTTTGCACTCAATCATTGCTGAAAGGTTGGCCAAGGTTTTAAACTCGGCTAGGTGAACTGAGGTACAGGATTTCCACGGGGGATTTATCACTGACTTGTGCTTGAATTATAAATATATATAAAAAAAAGTTTGTAATTACTTTCAGGAATCACCTCTAGGTTCACAAGAGAACATGATGTTCGTGTATTTTGACAAGCAGGGTCTAAGTTGGTCTCTTGTCTCTGCGATTCAACAGGAATGAAATGCACTTTTGTGGATCATCTAAATATTAGGTAACCTAGGCCTACATAATGTTTATATATTTTTATTATTATTATTATTATTATTAGCACCATGTCTTACTACCCGTTTGGGTTATACGCACTTACGCTAATGTGTAATGGTAGGGTGATTGTGAGATGAAATGGAGGACCTACATAAATCTGTGCCGGGACCGAGGATTGAACCCCGGCCGCCATCATAGAAGTCTGACACCTTACCCCTAGACCGCCAGGTCACCAATGTTTATAAACAAAATACTTACTTCTCCCTGCGGTTTTCCCATCTTCATTCTAACTAAATGCGTTCACTTCCTCTTAACTACAATTCCTCATCTCTACCCAAATAGTTAAAAGCCGTTAATAACCGGTATGCTAAACAAAAAAAGGTAGGCCTATGATGTATATTGACTCCCATAACTATCGTTAACAATTGTCAATTAGGCCCCTCGAGCCCAATAGGTTTGAAAGCCACATACTTCCCCAACTCTTTACTAGGCTACCCTCGACCTATATCTCCCCATAAGCTTATATACTAAATAGTACTAAGAAAATAAATCCATTAACCATACGTACCTGGAAAATGCAAAGAGGGATGCAATAATTTGGTACTAGGGGTGAAACAGTCTGGTTTAAAATGTTCATTACAAATTCTAAATTTAGAATGAATAATCTCATTGCTCAAATTTGTGATTGCAAATGAATCATTTTTGTTACGTGATAAATAGGTTTAATTCTTTTGTAGGTAGCCGATGTCTAATATATGTTCGATTTGTGCATCTTGGCATACAACTACCTTGATAGTTCACCATCAAGACAATTATACAAATTTATGAAAATAAAACTTTAAGCTAGAACGCCATTCACTGAACGCTGATCATCATAATTCGAAAACAAAAACTAGTCGATACTCAATAATGTTAATTGATAGGGTAGATAGTCGATATTCTAGAATTAGTCGATTAACTAAATCGATTTACTTACAGCCGTGCCGTGACCGTTGAAAAGGTTTCCATAAGAGATATCTGACCATGAACCAGAGCGTCTGTTAGTTGTTGATTTCTTCCTAAAAAAAACTGTTGTCATGTCAACCAAACATTTAAAATAATCAAAAGAAATCAATGTATCAGCGTATAGAGGAATGAATAATAATATTGAAACTTCAGTGGTGTTGTTCATGGAGAATAAAAAAAGTTCAGTTGAAAAATATTAAAGAAGATGATACAGATAGATGGTGAATATAATTTACAATTTTTCTTTTTGCCTTAGATAACTAAAAATATGTTTGGAAATATATTGATATTTATTTTTGATATAATATTAAAGGAAATTAAATGGTAGCCAAATGTAGAGTTACCTTTTGTTACTGTTATTATAAATTTACTCAATTTAATATATTTATGTAACTACGGTACTTCCTTTATATTGCCCGATCTTCTAGTAAGGCCATTGAAGTTTGTACTTCATTTTGGAATGTTTATCTGGTAATATTGTTTATTCTAGCAAAATTATTCATCAAATACTACTCATAAATAATAACTCATCCCTTAAAACACAAACATTCACATTTAATGACAAACTAATGACTAAACTTAATATTTCGAACAAACTTTGCTTTGATATTTTCAATTCCTGGTTTATTGATCTTAACTTAACTTCTATTTTGGCTGGGCTCCTTCAAGCTTATTCTTTCCTTTAGGTTTTTTTTTTACCCTATATACTATGAAAAAAATGATTCAATAAAGTTTCCATTCTGTTATATGTTATTTGATGTTTTTCTTGTACCATCTATATGCTCCAAATCTGTCATTTTCTGTAATTGTATCAAAAAGTGTATTCACAAATTTTTTTTTTCCGCACCGACTGATTATATCAACACAATAGAATTTCTATGAGAAATGGTCTAACAATTTTGCAGGGAAAGCTTTTTCACAAATCTTACAGGGTTCTTTTACATGCCACAATAGACAATGACCGACAGATTTACTTCCCCTCCGAAGGAATTTGTGCTACAGATTGTTATCGCTCAAGAAAAATCCGTTGATCCCGTCTTGGTTTGAACCCACTATCATCGATCCTGAGGCGAGCACTACAACGCTCTGTTACAGACCCGTTCAAACATCGTTGAGTTAAAACAATGATCCAAAAAATTGGTCTTTTTTTTTACATAAATAACTGGTAACAAGCGTAATTTGATAAGTTTTTATTAGGATTTCAATGAAAACAAAAATAATAGTGTAATTTAGGCTCAGTAATATAAATATTTATCTTTTGTTTTCAACATGTTTGTAATAATCGTGATGGATCAAACCGTCATGAGGCACTGACAATTCACCTGCTTTAGGAAACATCGATGTTTTTTATATACTATCTTTTGTCTTTATCCTGATCCTTGCCAGGGTTGGAATATCTGGTGGGTCCGTGGGCTGTTTCTTTGTTGCTAACCTGAATATGGCGAGCCGTATTGCTGGGTTTTTTCGTAACATTTTTGGATGAATTGCTGAATCTGTCAAGAGTAGGGTGGACCACATTACCGGCTCTGTCGGGTGTTTGGTGGTCCAAGCGGCCGAAATGGTCCTGCTTATGAAGAGTCTCGCCGGAAGTTTCTAAGAGATTGTCCACAGTTTTGTCCATCGTTGGAATGTAGAGACTTCCAGACACAATTTCATCTCGAGCGCTGCCAACATTGCCGGCCTTATCAGCCACCTTACTGGTGTCGTTAGTCTTCTCTCTCTGAATACCTTGTGGACTCTTGTTAAATGGGCCTCCCACTGTTGTAGAAAAAATAAAATAATAAAACTTTAATGAACAAATCTTGAAATAAAGTAAAGAAAATAAAGTAAATTTAGATTAACTCTATTTTTTGAAACAACTATAGGATTAAAAGTAAGTGAAATGATACAACCAAACTTTCTACCTCCTTTAATGGTTTGTACTTAATACATTTTTTTAGGTCAAAGATCTTATAAGACAATTGTTGAAAACGTCTGATCCCAAGACAAAACATACTCAGTTCCTTCAGTTCTGCCAGTAAACGACACGCCATCATGACCCATGCACAGTTAAATTATCATAGGAAGAACTTTATCCGACAGCTAGCAGAGCTACTTGATCTATTTTTACATTTTCTTCCGTCAAATCATGAGGTCTTCAGCTGTCGATTTCCAATAACAATAAAATATCAATAACTTAGTAAACAGCTATGTTGACTCTGACTAAATGAATATACTACCGAAGAGTGTGGGTACATCATAGCGCAAGCGGAAATTGGGTACTAAAGAGCGCAAATGACCGGGGTACAAAAGAGCGCAGGTACATAAGAGCGCAATCCTTAACCAGCGTAAAAAGTCGAGAGGATGTTTCCTTTCTTTTGTTTGGCGGGAATTCGTAGGTTACTGGATCGAACAGCTGTCCAACTTCGTCCTTTAGATTGTTTGAAATCTGACTGTCCTCTGGCCACACCTGACTTAACCTAAACCCTCCATGCCAATAACTCGAAAGTTAAGGCACATTGCGTGATCTGTACAATTGCTACCCAGTTATAAACACAGATCCCCTTGTGCTGTTCTGACGAAGAGAGAGAGGTCGCTCGCTACAAGGTCACGAAACACCTGCTATATTTTGTACCCGCGCTCTTCGGGGCAAAAGGTCGTTCCTATGAAGATTGCCTTGTAAGTATCTGAAGCAAACACTACGACAGTGATGTTGCGTCACTACCATTCTGAATAGTGTACGTCATGTGGTTCACTGTCTCGACAGTGTTGTCCTTGTGAAGCTTGAACGCAGCCGTCATGTCCTTCTTAGTCCTGTCGGTGGCTTGGGAGATGTCATGGCTCGTGAGAGGACCGGCGATAGACATCCGACGACCGTTGCGACCGGAGCCCCGCGGTGGGTTGGACGTCGGACGTTCGCGAGTTTCGCTCACCACAGGTTTGATTCCAGACATGGTCTGTGTTTGGTCGGGGACTCCGGGGTTTCTGTGCAATTTGTTGCTCGATTTTATATCCATGGAAACTTGACACTGTCTTGATTATTGAGTCTATAATCGTGCTTGGAACCAACACATTTATTACCAGTATCGGTGACTGTTTGGTATAAGGCGTCACTCTCGCAATATACTGAATATCAGGTGACAGGGATACTTGAATCCCAACCTGGCGTATTAGAAAAAATTGTTTTCCACTTTTAACCTCCTATCACACGAAACTGCAAGTAAATTGTATCAGAGTTATACCTTCCTAGTCCAACACCTTATCTCAGTCAGTAGCGTGTCTACCTGATAAGGTTAAGAGTCCCAGGTTCGATTCCTGGAATAGTTGAAAAATGTATCCTATTATAGTGAGATTTAGGTTACCCCTTTCACAGTAATGATTTAATGGGCAAGGGAGGGGAGGGGGGCTGGATAATCTTTCTGTTAGAGTTGTAAGTTAGTTTTTAAACCGTGTGTTAATATAATCACTTGGTACAGAAAGTGCACCTTCCCCATCTCTGTTTCATTAGTGTAAGTGTGAGGAGAGCCTAGTCACGTAGTGAGACGCGATATAAAAAAGAGAGTATTTTATCATGCACGAATGTTCATAGTTTTCTGGAAGGGATAGTGTATTTTATACGCTACGGGACTGGATAAATTGGCTGAGGCCTCTTACTTGTGAATGTATGGTCAATTATTGGCTTGGCCTGTTTTAATCCGATGACACGCACAGTAATAAGACGTTTCAACTGCTAGCTCACAACTTAGAGAAAACTAACAAAAACCAGTAGCAAAGTCTTACATTTACATATCTTATAACGCAAAGGACCAGAGATCTCCATATAAGTAAGAGGGCGAATTAGTGCCTCAGATAGATTGGCTACTAGTGAGTATAGATCCACTAAGATTCGTATATTAACAAGCCGACATCATGTCGTATCTATGGGATGTTGAATGAAGAGTCGGAAGAATTGTTTACATCCAGAAATTATAAGGGAAATAAGGATCGTATTTATAGGCTAGTCTTGGGAGTCAACCAATCTCCCAGTATACGAACAACAAGAAGTTCAGGCCGAAAGAGAGATTGGCTCACGTCCAAATATAGGATATATATACATGGCGCCGAAGCTTCATTTACACTCTGACGTAATTTATGGATCAAACGACCACACACTTCTCTTAACAATCAAATCTTGCCACCAACACTACACCAATACTCAAACTATACTCAGCTTTGTTCTTGCATACCGACCCTATTGTATAAAAAAACAGAGTCCGTGACACTGCTGATGTTGAGAGTCGAACCTAAGCTCCCCGAGGTGGAAACCACGTGCTGTTTTCTCTGAGACATACTGTAAACGGCCTTGTAAAGGCTGTAGAGTGTCGCGGATAAGGGGGAGGGGGGATGCAGGAGGGGATGGTAAGGTGAAAGTATCGGGTCGACCACAGAGAAGGCCGAAAGGAGAAAGAGGAAATTGGATTTTCATTCTGTGAAGCGCAATTTCCAACATTCGCGACTCATAAATCTGACCTCCCGTTACCTCCTTGCCCCTGTGTCTCTTTCTTTACTCTACGCTCTAGTCAAATAGACGGATAAGCTTTTTCCTTTCAGAAATAAAATGCGGTCTCTCTCTCTGCTGAGCCGTGTCTGAGTTCTTTGTGTAATGCACGACACTTGTTTGATGGTAGCCGCAAGAACACAGTCCAAGCTTACAATGAACGTGACGACCGTGACGTGTCTTGTGTTTGTGTCCTTAGCAGGACTCGCTCGACGCGGGGGTGAGTCGTAGTCGCGGGATACAGTGTTCAGAAGTCACTGGCTATCACCAATCATGTATCACTTTCTGTGGAGCACAGATCATTCTTCGATTTTCAGAATTTTTCCAATGAAATGTCTTTAATTTTCAGTGTTTTCTTTGTTATTTGTGACCTCGTGTTAGCTTGAATTACGACAATATATCAGAGTTGGAACCAGAGAAGATGTATCGAAAGTTAGCACCTGTTCAGTTAAATTTTCATCTTCTTCTTGAGATACACCGTTCACTATTTTCTAACTAAGGTACAATCAAACATGAAATAAAATTAAAAGTAGGCCTATGTCAAAACACACATCTGCTCGATGACGCGACCGCGACCAGACTACTCCTGTTGGGTATCATTGATCAGGTTTAATACACACCTGTAAAATAGGGGAAACTTGGAAATTTCAAGGAACTTAATGTGAACGAGAGAAGTTAATATAATTTTTTTTTAATTACTGTAATGTTAAAATACTTTTGCATCATTTTTTAACAGGAAGTACAAGAATGTTCTGAAAAGTAATGTTTCCTCATTTTTTGCAAGAAAGTGGGTGTATATATTTTAATAAAACAAAAACCGTTGAATTTATGGTACTTTACTTTTCACCTCCATTAAGTTATTTCCCACACAATCACCTTAGCGGCCAACACACGTTTGTCTTTTTTCTTCTAGTTTCATCACTCCTTCACAATAAATTTCACAGCTTCGTGACGTAACCAAAACTTCACCTCTGACTTTAGTTCGTCGTTTGACCCGAAGTGATGTCATTGAAGCTAAGCTAAGTTTTTGTAAAAAGATGAAAATCCAACGAAGCCAAGTCTGGGCTGTATAGTGAGTGATCAAAGATTGGGAAACCAAGGCGTCGAATATAAGCAGTTGAACTCGCGCTAACTGTTGGTTAATATCAGCCCGCTTCTGTTTCATTTCGGGAGTGAGCATTCTAGAGCACACCTTTCGATAGCCCAGATCCGCATCCATTGCCTGTAACCACTAACGTGAAGTGCCAGCTCTGTCCGCCAGTTCTTGTTAAGAAACAGGGCGATTCTGATTAATTAGTTCGTCCACACTATTCTGTTGAGCATCATTGGTAGCGCTTCGAGGCCTTCTGCACCGTTGTTTGTCATTCAGGTTGAGAGTGGTTCGTTCTAGCTTTCCCTTGTGAGCACTTTCAGTCCAACGTCAAACAATATTGATGTCTTAGACATTAATCTTTATAAAACAACCGTCGTTTTCATATTATTATTAATTGGATGCACGTTTTCTTCAGTTAAGAACTCTAACACTGGACTTTGTTTCAGCCGCACTGACATACTCGCGTTACACTCCACCATGTTCACGACCGTAGTTCTGACACTTTTAGTGGAAACTTTACCTCGTGAGGTGGGAAATTCTAGAGAGTTGAACGCATATTAGTTTGTACACTTACCTACGTCTGTTTATATGATAATAAATAAATAGAAGGCATTACTTTTCGGCACGCCCACGTAGAAGCGCAAAACCCGGTCTACACTGTCTGGTTCTATCTCCATTCACACGATCCTTTCAAATAACACACCATTTTCCTTTAATAATTCTTGTGTCAAGAATTTGACAGAGAACAGTAAAAATAACATTTTTTTTCTTTGATCAAATATCTAAAATACTAGGGAAATGCACAGTTTGTGGTCTGGAAAAACTTGGAAAAATCAGAGATATAAGGACGTCCACAGTTTCTAAATAAGCACTATATAATCTTATTTTAACGCAATTATGCCTTGCAACATATGCGATCTCCATTTGTCTTATTCGAGATGTAATCTAACAAATGTAATCTTAATATTGTCGCTTTGGCGAATGATATGCAGACCGACCGGCTGATTGACAATGCCTGTGAGGAGTGAGATCGGTTCTGATAGGTGAGAAATATTAATATATGTTACGGGCAAAAGACAAAATAGGGCAAATATCGATGTGCCTACCAGGTCCGGGCAAAACCCGATTTGCCGTTGTATATCGGGATATTGTAAATAATCGTTTTTGAAAGCATAGGACAAGGGGTACGGTCATTGTTCTTGCAAGGAAAAATGTTCAAATAAAAAATGTAAATGCAATGAAAATGGCATAAAATGCTATTCTAAGTGTCATTCCTCTATTCCGTGCACCAACAAACGAACTGTGAGTCCATATATATGTTTTCATAATTTATTTTTTATGTTTATCATTAAACATTTTCATCATTTGTATTTTTTTACTCTATTACATAATTATAATTATTTTACTTAATTTTATTTGAACATCTTTCTTACAGAAGATACATTGAATTTAATAATTTCTTGGTTTTTTTTTATTTTTAAATTAATCTTAAATTTTAATGTTTTGTCGATACTTATTTATTTGAATTATTCTTTACACTGTTGGTTAAATCGTGATTTGCCCAAATACGATCGGTCAAACCTCGATTAGCTCGGGCACATCTCGAAATATCAAGAAAAATCGGGCTTTTCCCGTAATATATGTATATATATATATATATAGGGCCTAGGTTGTCTAATGGGTTATAAGTGAACATTATATCTTATGAGAATAACATTTCTGGAAGTTTCAAAACCACTAAATCAATCCTCGATTACTTTTATCTTCTGTTGTTTCCTCGTAGATAATTGTGAGCAAGGCTGGAGTTTTGTTTCGTGCTATTTACTTTACACAGAACAACAAAATTTCGCATGAGTCGTTGTGATAAATGAGATAATTTCACATTTTAATTGTTAAACTAAGACATTTTCTAAATGTAAGGTAGGACTTGATAACTTTAACTTCCATTTTGGTGTGAACCACATTCTTAAAGTACAAACTATTTCATGAATAACGTGGGGATTTCTAAACGTCTTCAATGTTGGTTTCTGAATCCGTTTCATAGACCAACAATTTAAAATGAAGCTCAAGCGCTGATGTTAACATAAATGCATAACATTTCTCCGACCTGCTACGATGGCCACATGGTCTAAGGCGTCACTCTCGCAACTCACCTATGACAGGACGATCAGGGCTCGAATCCCGGTCGAGTGTACTGAAGGTGTTTTTTTTTCCTAAATGGTTTTCCACTCTCCCTCCATGAAAATTTGTGCACATTTAATCTAAATTAAATTTTCTTCACACCCAACTAATTAGCTAGCATGAAGGAATATGCCCATCTCGGGTGAATAGGTTGGTGCAAAGCCCGTTTCTCTCGATCATAACATCCCCGACACACACACACACACTTCCATGGTACACGTACAAACCTAATAACGGCGTCTCATTAGCGGCTGTTATGATCTGCACAAAGCGACCGTCAGCAATCAGAATCGCTCTCTCTTCCGGCCGACCGTTTTGACCGCTCACGATCCATTTACCTTGCTTATTGACTTGACCCCC
>CABFOW010003627.1:60766-71060 GCA_902141385.1 Timema californicum
CCCCCCCGCCCCCATCGGTGAAAATGCGGACACATTTCCTCTTAATTCTACCTTCCTCATTCCTACTTTACAAGTGTAATTAAATGTATTTTTCCTGGGAGGGTAGTAAGATGGAGAGTAAAAAAAGGTCACTGTTGGGATTTTAAAAGGGATAGGGGCTTGGGGAACGGTTTTCACAAATATTCATTAATTATTATAGAATCTAAAGTTAAAGTTTTCAAATTAGGACGTTCAGGGCAATAATTATTATTAGCTACATATTTTTTATTATTCTTTTAACAGGTAGTAAGACTCGGTGCTAGTACATTAATTGTTTACCAGTGTTAACTGTCAATTATTTTGTGATATTAATTATTCCCACCTTTATGTTTATAATTACCAGATATTTATGAATTACATGAATTTTTAATTTTTTATCATCGCGTCTTACTACCTGTTCAGGCTATAGGCAACATTGCATCAAAAAATGAATGGTTATTCCTGTGAACAAATTTTAAAAAGGTTGACAAATCTTACGTAAGCAAGAGGGAGGGGGGTCAGACATTTGCTTATTTTTGCTTACAAGGGGGGCGTGAGGGATTAAAAATGGCAAAAATGTGCTTACGTAATACTTGAACGCCCCCTAACTTAGAAAAAAAACTGCTATTATAATATGAATATGATTATAATAATGTATTTGCTTTAGTTTGAGTTTAAATAAAAATATCTTATAATAATTTAAAAACATGTTTTTAGTGCATAAACTTCAAATTTCAAGGTCAATAGTTTTCCTAGCTTAAAAAAAACTACTGCTGTATAATTTTATTTCTTTAGTGATCATAGTATGATATGATTGTACTAATGTATTGTCTTTTGTTTGTTTTTCCATCCGAAAACTATGTTCCATAGGAAAGTTTTATGTTTTTCAAAGCTTAATCAACAAATTAATCACGTATTTTGATTTCAGCTCATAATATTTTTTAAAAAAAAGATTTAAATAGAACAAAAGTTCTTCTTAAAACCTAAATTGCCATTGCAATATCCATATCTATTATGGTAGACCACAGACTTCTGTGCTGGCGGCCGGGGTTCAATCCTCGGTCCCCGCCCAGATTTATCTGATTACCAAACCCTTCCTTCACCTCTGACAAGACATCTTGTGAATGTGGGGAATGCCAGGCCTCCACCGTGGTTCGGATTCCACGTTAAACTGTAGGTCCTACATTTCATCTCACAATCACCCTACCGTTACACATTAGCGTAAGTGCGTATAACCCGAACGGGTAGTAAGACGCGGTGCTAATAATAATAATAAAGTAGACAAGTGTGAATGCCTAGTTGTTAGTTGTTGGAGTGTTGTTTTTTTGGGGGTCGGTGGGGGTGCAGAACAAATTGGGCCTAGGGGCCCCAAGGGCTTTTAAACCCCCACTGTTCCCTGTCACTGGTTAGTCAGACTAAATGATTCTGACATTTATAACTCGGGACCTAGAATAATCCGATTTTACTTTCTCGTCTCAAGTTGTTCAGGAGATAACAACGCAATCAATCATTCTAACCAAACACTGTTTTGGAAGCAACCAGTTTTTTTAAAATAATAAAGTAGTAACATTTCTACATCTTCTATAAGTCTTCATCATTTCGTGAGATGTATTTAAAGTTTTAGAACAAACTTTTTTTTTCTATGAGTAGTGGGGTTGATGCAAGTTGGTTATCTGGGAAAAGATGACATTGAATAATCGATCGCACTCGATTCCTCCTGTTGGGAGTAAAATCGCACCGCGAGTCAGGCACCTGAACCAAACACTGCTCGCGCGCAACGCTACATATTTACCGGTACATTTTAATCACGTAATTCGTAGCAGAAGCCAATGAATAAGCTAGCTTTTAGCCTTCAAACGAATTAGTTAAAACATCCTACCAATCATTTGACATTATTTTCGAAACCATTTACCGGGAGATTAATTAGATTATCGAAGTGTGTTTGTTTTATGAAAAGTTGAAAGGTAATCAAATACATACAATCTCGCCTGTGATATACTTTAGCAGCTCTGGAGCTGAAATTTCATCATAAATTAATACATATGAAGCGAGCATTGCCAATGGAAAAAGGGTCCATCTCCCAAAACAAACAAAATACTCTTATTTCATTTGGGTTGAGGGGAAAAAGGGGACGACCCTTATCGAAAAATGTGGTCGCGTCAAACCATTCATTTTTTTAAATATTATTATGATGTGCCATAAAACTCCTTTATGCGGCATGCCTTATTTTCCAAAATTGATGCTCCTCTCGCGTCGTTAATTAAAAAAGAAAATGATTTGATGAGGTAGTGAGGAAGGTTATGATGCACTATAATAAATCTTTATGGGTGATTTTAAATTACTTACGCGTGGCAGATAAATTCATAAACTATAATTAAATTTCTCTTGATGCCTTCCAAACTGTGTTTTAGTATTACACTGAAACGGAGGGAATGACAACCACTTCTACTACGGCCATTAACGACACAAGTCACAACAAATGTGTGAACAAAGATGGGTTTCAAAATACAAATCGTATCATATAAAACTTTCTTATACAATTTTTTTATTCATATATTTAATCAAATTTTAATAGTCTACTTGGTTTATAATATGAACAAGTATTGGTTTTTTGATATTTTAAATGTAACTTATTTCTATTTTATGTTAAAAATTAAAATATAATGATATAAATAACGTAATATTCTATAGTAGGCTCTTTATTATTATTTTATTAGCACCGCGTCTTACTACCCGTTCGGGTTATACGCACTTACGCTAATGTGTAGTGGTAGGGTGATTGTGAGATGAAATGGAGGACCTACAGTTTAACGTGGAATCCGAACCACGGTGGAGGCCTGGCATTCCCCACATTCACAAGATGTCTTGTCAGAGGTGAAGGAAGGGTTTGGTAATCAGATAAATCTGTGCCGGGACCGAGGATTGAACCCCGTACTCCCAGCACAGAAGTCTGACCCATTACCCCCCCTAGACCGCCAGGTCACCCTTAGTAGGCTCTATAAAGTTTAACACTAAAACTCAAATAAACAAACTTATTCATTAGTAAATTTTATTTTTATCTCGAGTCTATCAATAATATAAATGTGAAGCATTTAAATATAACATGACTTGATGTATGAATATATTAAAATGGTTTTAATAACTTTTGTAACCCCCTAAAAAATCTGCTTTGAGTCTTTTTAGCCAGTCAGTGAAAGTTTCCCAGGGCAGGACCGGGGCAAAACAATGTTACACGGCATTTTCTAAATTTTAGCAAAGCTGTTACAATATATTGATATGTACTCGATACTTATGTTACTTAATAATTTCTCATGTTTTGTGTAATATTGATCAACCCATTAAATGCCTACTTTATTAAATGCAAACAATCAATCCAATTAAGTTAACACAATTAAATTCTTCTTTGCACCCATGCACAGTTAGTTTTCTGCAGAGCGACGGCTGTAGCACAATGGTGGCGTATTCTACTGCAACACTTTACTCGAATAACGTAAATATTAAATTACAAAAAGTTGGGGTTTTCAGAAATCTGGAATGGAATCCTATCACCAAGTGAATACTTATGATATACTTATATCTGTACACTATTTGATGCGAATTTTCGAATAATAACTGTAAAAGAATTTAATAATTTTGGGGGGAAATGTGGCTCCCTGGAATGTGAGGCTCGGGGCAACTGCCCGCTTTGCCCCCCCTCCCTTTCTAGACGCGGCCCTGACCCATGGTATATCTTGGAGGTTGTCTACACATCATACTCGCAATGAGATTACGTGATGGTAGGGATTTAAAAACTGTGGAGCCAGTAGAGATCTTAAGCCTAACGTAAGTCTAATTAATCAGCTAATAGTGACCTTAGAAATAGTTCCTCCCTAGGAAAAATTACCTACCGTACTGCTGGGAATCGAACCAGGGACTTCTTGATCAGTAGCTCTGACCACTAGACCAAGTGGCCAGTCAACAACTTAACATGAATTAGTCTGAATTAAACTCCATCTCACCCCACATTCAGGCTATCAGCAACTAATTGAATGTGGATAGATAAGGTAGAATATAGAGTAAATGTATCCTCATTTGCGTCGAGTGGACGAGATAAATATTAGGAGTGTGTGTGGGAAACTATTTATAAAAAAATATCCAGCACATCCAAATGGGATTTGAGCCCCAATCTCTCTGTCACCGACAGCCAGATGTGACGATACTGACACCTCTGTCCACGTGACCCTAGATATTAGTAATAATAAATATAAATTAAATCAAGGTAATGTTTGTGGATACACTGAGCAACGCATGTTGAGCCGGCAGATGTAACGCTCTTATTGAAAGAGTGCGCCCTGAGGTCCTCGTATGAAAATTACTTGAGCCTCTAGTGTCTGTCCGGTGCAAAAACACACACACACATGCATTATATTCTCATCTGTATGCACGAGGTGACCCCTACTCTCGCATGTATAAAAACCACCCCATTTAAAAGCAGCCTCCCTTTGCTTCAGGTGCTATGATCTCCACCCCTGTGCTGACACATGCGGCTCTTTTCCGCGCAGGTTAAAACCACAAGCGACTTATTATATCCATCCTCTCAGCCATGGAACAAGGAGGACAAAATGAAACCATAAGTCACTTATTAAACACAACCCATAGAACAGCGAGGACAAGACAAAATCACGAGTGAATTATTATATCCATCCCATAGAACACGGAGGAAAGACGAAATCACGATTGCATTATTAGATCCCCCGCTTATCTATAGAACAAGGAAAACAAGATGAAACCACAAGTGAGTTATTATATCCATCTCATGGAACAAAGAGGATAAGACGAAATCACGAATGACTTACTATATCCCCCGCTCATTCATAGAACACGGAGGAAAGACGAAATTACGAGTGCATTATTAGTTCGCCTGCTTAGCCATAGAACAAGGAGGACACGATGAAAACACAAGCGACTTAGGCAGATTCTACACTGACGGTTTTGCCGCTAGCTTACGCCCCCAAAATCTTAAATCTACACCTGACTGTCCAAACGCGACTGTTAGACAGCTACCATAACGCTACTGATTCTACACTAGCGGTTTAAATTCCCCGGTTGTTGCTTCCACTCGGGCAGAATGGCTTAAAAGTGGACATTGTACAGGCCGGTTGTATTGTGAGACTTATTTTATTGGAGGAAGCTCGCAAAATAAAATAAAAAAACTCGTCAAAAGAGACGTTTGTAGACTCACCCCACATTATCGAACCGTCTCTCAACAGGAAAGTTTCATATTGTGTTTATGAATCACAGAATGTACTCAGAGAAGTTATTTTTTGTACTATATAAGCTACTTGGTTTAGTGAGTGTAAATATTGCAAAACGTGATACCATCTTGAGGAAGAGTATTTATTATTCCTGCTGAGAGACGTGTTGTGACATTGAGGCACAACTGCCTGTTAACGCCTGGTGTAGTTTGATTCGCGTTTCTACCGCTAGGCGGTTCCAGAGGCGTTGAAACCTCTACTTGCAGTTTTAACGCCACCAGAGGTAGCGGTCAAAACGCTAGTCTAGACGAAAACTTATTTTCTAATTTGATAACAAGGGTTTCATTCAAAGGCGTGGCTGCTAGCGTTTTGACAGCTAGGGTAGAATAGGCCTTAATACATCTCCCCCCGCCCCCCCCCCCGCTTAGACATGGAACAAGGAGAACAAGATTAAACCACGAACTACTTATTAAATCCATCCGTTCAGTCGTGGAACAAGTAGGACAGAATGCAATTATAAACTACTTGTATCCATCCATGGAGAAAGGAGGACAGGATGTAACTACAGACTACTTGTATCTATCCACGGAGAAAGGAAGACAGAATATAACTTCAAGCAACTTGTAATCATACATGGATCAAGGATGACATGAAGTAACTACAAAGTATTTGTATCCATCCATGGAGAAAGGAAGATAGGATGTAGTTATAAGCTACTTGTATACATCCAATCAGTCATAGAGCAGGGACTGTAGAATAAAACTACAAACAAACACAACTGACGTATGTATACGTTTGTATTTAATATATATTATTGAAGTTATTGCTTTCAAAAATAAAAAGGGTGTTTAATTTTTTGTTTATTTTTAGCCATAATTTAAAAGAAACTTAATTAAGGCTATCAAAGTTTGTTAAATCGGTTATAACCAGTTCCAAATCATTCCTACTACACCTACCAAGTGATAAATAAGGGTTGATACCCTCATGTTTTTAATCAAAGGTTCTCTGAGTTAATAGTCTAAAGCAAAGTTCCAAAAAAATCTCAACCATGTCTGAGGTAGCTACAATTCAGCCATAATTCAGGTATTTCAAAACTATTATAGAATTTGTATATTAGTTTACTTGGGCTGTTGACATGATTCTTAACACACTGCTCAGTATGATCGAATGTGACCTAGGCTAAGCCCACCTTAAACGGGCACAAGCTAACCACGTGGTCAACTTTGCTGATCCGTTATAAAACGCATAATTTTATGTAGAGGTGCCATTGAAACACGTACAGTATAATCATAATCGCTACCTACAACAACAGTACCAGCTATGGTTCACCTAGTCCTAATCTCATTCATCCCTGACTTCCCCTTTATTCCATCAACATTGTGAGGTTTCTCCCTGTAATGCAATTTTTGTAACACGAGGTTTTCTTTTGTTTCCATTATATACACATACTTAAAATTTCATAAACTTCATTGCGTGTGTCATTTTCATTTCTTTTTTTTTTAAAGAAGGACAAACTATATTACTTTTTGCCCCGTGTATTTTATTTTTAACGTGCTTTTAATTTGGTTTATTTTAGAGACTGGAGATTGGGGTGGTTTTGAGCACACAAGACTTATGTTTATATTTCAAAGTTCTAGTCTGTAATTTAAGTACGACTAAATCGCGTTAAAAATGTAAACGAGAATTAAATTACAAACTTATTTCTTCTATGTACTTTTTCACAAAATATTCGTGCGACTTAATAATTCTTAAATACAATATTCTTTATGAAATATTAGATTAGATTTGATGAAAACAGCGATAGCAATTTACCTCGGTCCCGTATGTTGCATGACCAGTAAAAATAACTATATTTGCTGGGGGGAGACCCGGTGGTCTTGGGGGGTAAGGTGTCAGTCTTCTATGCTGGCGGCCGGGGTTCAATCCTCGGTCCCGGCACAGATTTATCTGATTACCAAACCCTTCCTTCACCTCTGACAAGACATATTGTGAATGTGGGGAATGCCAGGCCTCCACCGTGGTTCGGATTCCACGTTAAACTGTAGGTCCTCCATTTCATCTCACAATCACCCTACCATTACACATTAGCGTAGGTACGTATAATCTGAACGGGTAGTAAGACGCGGTGCTAATAATAATAATAATAATAATAATAATAACTATATTTGCTGCCATTTTTCTTTAATATGGTTTAGTCATATCCTTGGCTTGTCTCTAGATCTTGTTCAGAGTTTCTTCTGAGTCCTGCCCTCTACCCCTTATCTTTTTATCCGTGCTCCTTGCTGTGGTCCACCTTTCTCGAAGTCCGGAGGGAGGATCTGTCAGCCTTGATAAAGTTTTCCGCGGTCCTTCCCTGCTGTTTATGCGTCAAATCACGATCCCTCTCCGAGGTCCGTTGTTGGGTGACGCTGCTGACGTCCACGTCGTGGGAGACAGCGTTATCCACCACCTCGCTTGACGCCGCCACAACACGACCCGCGCTCTCCTCATGGACGTTGTCACTAAAAAGCGGATTGTCGCGACGTTTATGCGTTACGCTGACACCTTGAAGGAGGTGGTGTCTTCGTTCGGTGGTTGGGTCCGACCCACGTTTCCGGGCAAGGTGGTTCCTTATTACTGGCGGAGGATTTGCAGGGGAGCGTCATCGTAGCTTCGGTGGTGTCCGTTATGGGACGGCCCAAGCATTCTAGAGAGGTGTTGGTTTTCTTCTTAGCTATGCACTTGGACTGTTTCACTTATTTCGCTTTCTTATTAGGGTTTCGGGACATCGTGGAGGTTTTAGGTTAAGCAACTTAAATAATTTTATGATAGAAAATAAAGTAACCAGTTTACTTGGATATTCTGATGCGGTACTATGGCTACTTGAAACATTGGTTTATGTTACCACAAAATAAATTGTTACACTCCCATGTGTAGTCGTGAGGGACCTCGCGTTTGAATCTTGATCGAGTCATCGGAGGATAGTTTTTTTTAGCGCCGTGACTTACTACCCATGAATGAGGAAGGGAGGAAGATTTAATTTAGAGGAAATACACCCAAATTTGCGTAGAGAGAAAGAGAGAGAGAGAGCGGTTGGCCATTTAGAAAAACCACCCTCAATACACCCGACCGAGATCAAACCACTATCTCCCCGTCATCGGGAGTCTAGTATATTGTGAGAGTAGCTCCTTAGACCATACGACCACCGAAGCGGGTGATAGTTAATTCCCCGTGGCTGCCATGGAGTTTTCTCCAAGGTGAATGATTGTGAATTTGATCAAACCTCACCCTCATTATCATGGTGGTTTGTACTAAACATTGTCGGTGACCTGCTGGTCTAGGGGTAAGGTTTCAGACTTCTATGCTGGCGGCCGGGGTTCGATCCTCGGTCCCGGCACAGATTTATCTGATTACCAAACCCTTCCTTCACCTCTGACAAGACATCTTGTGAATGTGGGGAATGCCAGGCCTCCACCGTGGTTCGGATTCCACGTTAAACTGTAGGTNGGCCTCCACCGTGGTTCGGATTCCACGTTAAACTGTAGGTCCTCCATTTCATCTCACAACCACCCTACCACTACACATTAGCATAAGTGCGTACAACCCGAACGGGTAGTAAGACGCGGTGCTAATAATAATAATAAACATTCTATATCACTAGCACCCAACACACTCATACTGTAATACAACCATTTGTTTTAGTGTTTGTAATGAATCAAGGGGGGACGGGGTGTTCTTTAACTTGCAGATTATATTATCTTAACACATTACATTGATTAGGGCACGTGATATAAATGTCGAGCTTACTTAGTTTGGTTTCCTGATGATGTAAAGGCCGGGGTTCAAATCTCAGGTGGTTGTACTGAGGTTGTTTTTCCTTCAATTGTTTCCTACGCTCCCTCCACGCAGATGTAAGTACATTTCCTCATCCCTAAAACAGTAGCTTTGTTAGTATTTACGCATATAGTCAAAGACGAGCTAAAAACAAAAATCGCAGTATCGTGCTGTCTTCATTTCAATAACGCGTAAAGTCATCAGGCTGTAAATTTTCATTTCACCGCTTTAACAGACCTATTTTAAAAAGTAACAAATTTTAGTGGCGACAGTGTACGAATTAATACATATAGAATATGGACGACAGAAAACATATTCATCTACTTGTCTAAGTAGAGATAGAGGTTATACTTTCCGAATGACTGCTTGATATATGTTGCGACAAATTTATACAACAAATACATTTGTGATAAATTTCGAAATGATTTCTGTCTTCTTAAAAAAAAACTAGAACCGATAGTGTACACTATATTCATAAATGTTGACACCGTAATCTAAATACATGACTGTATTTTATTCGTCATGTGTGTAACGTGGGTTAGGTCCCTATCAAACACAGGGGACACTAAATACCCATTTAAACCATCGCCTCCGTATGCTCAATGTTAGACTACAATTCATACAGCTATGTAATGCGGTATGTATTACTATACAATTCAGGGGCATTAAATACCGGGAAATATATGTATATTTCATTCACCGTAGGAATTGACTTCTGAAAGGCCTTTTTCCTTGCCAGAAATCTACTATATAGTAGGATATTGGTAGGAAAAAAGACCTTTCAGAGAGTAATTCCTACCGTGGATGGAGTATAATAACTTACATTTCATTTATTTATGTAACTCTCAAATATAGGAGAGTTTTTTAAAATATTGACCGCACTATACAAGTAATACAGTTTTGTGATACAAGCTGAATTACTAGTAATTACAATAGTTACTGTGTACTTCGAATAGATTTTTAAAATGTTTAATATAAAAATACATTACATTAACTATGATGTATTATTGTATATGTTAACTACCCTAATAATGATAGAAATGGGATAATAAGCAAGAATAACTTGTACTAGTTATAGCAGAATGATAGTTATGTAGGTGACCTGGCGGTCTAGGGGTAAGGTGTGTCAGACTTCAGTGCTGGGGGTCCGGGGTTCAATCCTCGGTCCCGGCAAAGATTTATCTGATTACCAAACTTTTCCTTCACCTCTGACAAGACATCTTGTGAAT
>CABFOW010003628.1:0-24853 GCA_902141385.1 Timema californicum
CGAATATACTAAAATAATACTCTAGAATAAATAATAGAATCTGTTGTGATTGACGTGCTTGGAATATTAAATGTTAATCCGTAGGAAATATAACTTGTTTCTATTTGAGCACAGAAACTATAGTAGTACTGACACAATAAGGAGAAATGTCGGACATTTATAAAAACTACTAGATATGTCCCCTCGTGCGTTCATCCGCCAATATTTATGTAATGTAGTCTTTATTTTGACACAAATTGTTAGTTTTGATAGGTATAAAAACATTAATAATGAAATCGCATTAATATTTCCTTCTTTATATTGACGGTTTATATCTACTAACGAAGGTCCTACTATAATTTCTGCTGAACAGATTCTTAGTAGCTACGTGAAAGATGAATGAAGTCAGCTTCCCTCACGTGCAGTATCGGCTGTTTATTAATACTTTGAGAACTGTCCCTTGGACACAACATAAATTAGAACTGCTTTTTCATCAATTTCAATCCCGTTTTAATGGCATATTTTAATATCAAACAAATTCTATTTGGGCATTCTCAATTCTATTATCTATATTGAATTTTAATTGGCATTTCCTTGAATTTGGTTCATGGGTTATGGATTAAATTTTGTGGGATCATTTTATTACAAATAATTATAGAAATATACTGTTTAAGAGACTTCCACATCCGTTTACATTCTACCAAAATACTCGTGTTTTATTTTAGCAATCCTCATTCTAAAGAGGAGTTACGAGAGTATGTATAATAATTATTATGTTATAATCATCGTCATAGTCATTATAACCACGCTCTAAAAAGGTATTAAAATAAACACATTCTCGTAATTTTATCTTTAGTGAGAGGGCACTTTAAACAAAATAAGTCGTCGAAGATGTTAAGCGAAACAAACGTCGTATGATGCGTAGTTTTCGAAATAGTCGAAAGAAACCGTTAACTGGATTAATAGTGCGCAGACAATTTCTTCAAGAGAGGATAGCTAACAAGAGACACAATATGCACAGTGAAAATATGTATCGTGACAGCAGTTTATCTACCTTGGAACCTCCACCATAAAACTAAGATATTGTATCCAAGGACATATTCACACACTTTTGTTAAGACAGAGAGGGGGAAAATAATAAAATACCACAAATTTGAGGAATGGCTGAAGATAGTGGGATTTAAAGCTTTTGGGCGAATAAAGAAAGTGGTTTGTCATGGTGATCAATGAAACAAATCTAGATAGTTTACACTAATTAAAACCAATACAAATGAACACTTTATAATATTTATATCGATACATATAAAACATTTCGTCTAACCATGGACGCCCTTCCCCCAAATATTTTTAATTACTAGGCACACAGGTTCACCCCTTGGCACAACTATTACAGGAAAAATAATATTACTTTTAGTTTAGATAATAAATAATATTTTTGTGGGTGGATAGTATTATTTCCGAAGCATCGAGACGTAAGTAGCACGGGCGATTAATGGGAACAGGGCTCTGGTTGGCTGAAATTGGTCATATGACCACGCCTCCTCGCTCTCTGATTGGCTGCTATAAATAGCCCCCTCCCCTCCCTTCCTCCTGACCCCTTTTTCCAAGTGATGATTACGAAATTTCCTCCCCTACCCTCCCGGACATGTTGGTTATTGGTGATTTATTATTAATGATTAATTATTAATTATTGGCTAGGATTAGGGGCGTTGTAGTTTATTTATTTGGGGGAGCATACAGTCCATGACGTTTCGTCAGGAGGGCGATGCACGAACCTCTCGCTATGGCTGTTTTGTGTATAATGGAGGCATCTTC
The DNA here is from genome assembly GCA_902141385.1 of Timema californicum. NCBI lineage: Eukaryota > Metazoa > Arthropoda > Insecta > Phasmatodea > Timematidae > Timema > Timema californicum. Next base: position 1,795 of record CABFOW010003628.1, read on the forward strand.
TCTGCTCGTCCGCTTACCGACTAGTGACCACTGCGCATCACGGGTTCGCACTCCACAAGCCCCGACCATCTTACATCACTTGGTACCTGCTGTGACATAACTCTGCTGACTTTCCTTTCACTTCACCCCACCCACCTCCTTCATGGCACTACCCATCCTCCTTCCCCAGAGCTCACTGCCTTGGTTGTCAACCCCCTTGGCCAGTCTTCACCCCGTTGACTTGTCTTTGCGTGGTTTTGGAATGTAACGTTAGAAGGCATTGATACAAGAGCAGTCATCGAATGTGGTAGCCAAAGCTATTACTTAGCCACCAACAAGGTGTTTTCGTGACAGTCAGACAGAAATTTTAACATCGAGCCCTTGCTCTAAGATTGTTGAATGGTATCTAGCAGTCTCCGACCTTGACACATTTGCGTCCTAAATCCATGGAGGGGATGTGTACCAACATTTCGGGAGAGTAGAAAATCACCCAAGCGAGATTCGAACCCACGACTTCCTCCCGCCATAACTACGGGTGTCAAAGTCTTCTGAATGTGCCCCAAGTCAAATAACATGGTTGTGTTTCAGCTCACACCATGGAAAGAATACTCAGTCATTGACACGGGATTAAACCCGGGACTTTCAGGCTCAACAAAAAATAATTATCATACGCAATATAGTGTTCTGTCTCACCCCCTGATGATTTCGAGATTTTCACACTATCAGTTATCGAAAAAGTAACAGTGGGGGCTTGAAATGAGCTGTATTTAGCTGCCAATCGTACTATGCTCTTCATGCAAGAGTGAAATAAGTGGTGAGAGATCATATTTTAGTTAAAGAGCGAGCCATAGAGTACCCACAGCCCGAGGGCTTGCACCGCTTATGTCGTCCTTGTGTACCCGCAATTGCTATTCATTCTGCGCCAAAGTGTGCCCACATTTGCATGAACAGACATAGAAGAGCGTCTACCCAGCACGTGTGGAAAACCACCTTTGGTCTACCCACCCTATAATCGAAACCTGACAAAGAAAATAATATACATGTCATGTGTGGGTTTAAAGAAGACAGAAGGAAGACGTTGGGGCTAAAATAAATTAAACCAAAATTGTCCTCTGGGATAGACCGTGGTGATAATGAAGTTGAAGGGCCTCTTTAACGGGTGTCGAACCTTGAGCTACAGGTAGCTATGTACCACCATTTTCGTGGAAGGAGTGTAGAAAACCGCCCTAGTTCACCCGAACAAGATTTGAACTCAGGCCTCCAGAACGAAGAAAATGTTCCAGATGAAAAGTAACTTATTGACACGGGGATTTGACCTAGGACCTTTGGCAAAGTGAAAATATTTATTTGTACACACTGAAAAGTTTACTTACACCCTGAAGTATAGGTGTAGAGGAATAGTTGCGGTGGTACTAATTTAAAGAGTATTTAACCGACTGAGATTTGAGCTCCAGCCTCACCCTCCCCTAATTCCCTCCTCCTGACCCTCTTTCCCGTGTTTTAAATTTGTTTGTTTTTGTTACAAATATGTTGGTACTTGTAATTTCTTGTTTCCAGCATTTGCGCGGAGGGAGTGTAGAAAAACACCCTAGCCCACCCGACCAAGATTTGAACATGGAGGAGTAAGGGTGAAGAGGGAAACCATACACTTCAGCGGGGATTCAAATCCCTGCCATAACTAGACGAGTAAGTAACACACTCCCGGTTTCATCAACCGTATGCCCGGAAGGGAATTGATTCCAACATCGCCCCTTAAACGGCAAGTCCAGATACGGAGCAGAAAGTGTGTACGTTAATGTTGGGCGCAAAAGTATAACTTTATATATGTTGTTTTTTCTACCGTGTGCCCACAACCCCCAAGGTTAATCGACAGTCTAGTGATGCCTTTGACCATGACAATCGATGCAAGTATACATATTTAGACGGCATGCACAACGGGATTTGAACCTCGATATCTTCAGCACAGCCAATATCTGATAGTACGGTTGTACCCTACTCCGACATTTTTGAAGGGGTCGATCAGGTTTTTCTAAATCAGGTAGAATGTGTACCCACGTTCGCTTGAAACGTCAATCACTCTGTCATCGGCCGTCTAGTGACATCTTAGCCCATGTGTCTATCGATGCAAATATGCAATTCATTGTGATGGTAGATTGCTACCCACGTATAAAGTGAAAACAACCGTTTTGTTCCTCAAGCCACTTATAAAAGAAAAAATAATTTAATGTTCGCAACTATATTTTGACGAAATAATATATAACTGCATAAATTCTTAGGTCATATCTGGGCCAAGGAAGATATAAAATGTACCTGCATTTTTGTGAAGGCAGAGAGACACTGTCAACTGCATAAATTCTTAAGTTATATCTGGGCTGAGGAAGATATAAAATGTACAAGCATTTGTGTGAAGGCAGAGCAATACGGTAATTTTAGCTTACTCCATCATTGACACCTGGATACGGGATTCGAACCTGGGACTTTTGACGCAACAATAAATTGTTTGTATTTATAAAAGTAATTAGTGTTTATCCCTCTAGATGGAGCAGAGGAGAAATAAGTCAATCCTCAGTGAGAGAGTTTGCTCAAATGGAATATAATGGTAAATATTTCGGTCTCAGGCGTCACACACACTCATACACTTTATTTTATTATTATAGATTCCTGTTCTAATAATATAAATATACGGATATCCAGGCACGAAAGAGAGAAAACAAGATCGAAACTCACCGAACTACAGTCCCATTTTCATAGTAACAAATAAACAAGCTTAATTTCACGTATTCATACGTCAAGACAAGTGATCTACAGCAACCTATTAATACCTATAAAATACCACTGATAGTGTAGTATTACTTTATAAATGTTGGCCGAAAAAAATATTGTATTTTTTAAAGTTTCTTTCTACAAAAATTGGACTCTACATATAATCAGTTGTTTTTATTTACTACCGGTTCGGGCTTTACTACACTTATTCTAGTTAATCTAGTGTAAGCCTGACGACTTGTACCCCGACTGTATAAAAGATGAGAGGGTGAAATCATTAACAAGACCTTTTAAGTGCAGGTATGGGCTCAAACTACCTCCCTCTGTACACCCAACCGAGATTCTATCTGCGTTCTACACCGTCCTTCGACGTCTATCTCAACACGGATCGTTTGTGTCTGTATGTGATTTAACAAACTTTTCCTATTAAACAAAAAAAAAGTGTAGACCATAAAGAGTTGCAAATTTCAGTAGGGGGGCGGTGGAAGGGTGCCACAATTCGTCCGGAAAGGGATTATGAATACAGGAATCCTCTCGGATTCCATATTAAACGGATTACTTTAACAATTTTCATTTGATGCCCAAAATCCATCAGTAGTGACGCAATAAAAAGTTTTACAAATATAGCTCACGCCACGAAAAGTAGACTTGGATTATTTATATATTAAAAAAATTAGAGTTTTATAATATATATTTTTGAGTATACTTTATGCCTTAATGGGAACAAACCAGAACACGTACTAAGATACATAGGTAATAAATATATGTAAGCCAAAGGTTCCCGGGTTCGATTCTCGTGTACAGGTGTCATTTTTCAGAATATGATGTTTATTAAAATGTTGCAAACTCTGTAGGAGAAAATGCAAGACATATAAACATTGTTTTAAATATTATTCATGTAAATATTTATAATATATATTCATTCTTAATGGACCTTCTTGAGATGCTCTAGTTAAATAACAGTAATAATATAATTTTTTAGTCTAATTGTAGTATTTTTAATTAGCTAGACTATTTTTAGCATGTAACATAAAATATGAAATGAATGTTAGGGTCATACAATATTACCTGTGGACTAGAATTTTGTTTACACCAGGTAGAATGTGTACCCGCGTTTGATTGTAGTGAGAAAATCAAACTTCGATCACTTTGTCATCGGCCGTCTAGTGACATCTTAGCCCATGTGACCAACGATTCAAGTATATAATAATACAATGTGACGGTAGATTGCTACCCAAGTATAAAGTGAAAACAACCGTTTTATTCTTCAATCCGTTTATAACAACAGAAATATAATTTAATGTTCGCTACTATATTTACAAACGTCGCTCCTCCCGTAATGACGCCTTAGACCATGCGAACATCGACCGGGGGCATACCAATGAAAAAAAGGGCAGTTTTGCTGACCGACCAGATTTTTCTAGACCAGGTAGAATGTGTACCCCGCATTTGCTTCAAACGTCAATCACTCTGTCATCGGCCGTCTAGTGACGCCTTAGACTATGCACCCATCAATGCAAGTATACAATTCATTGTGATGGTAGATTACTACCCACGTATAAAGTGAAAACAACAGTTTAAATCCTCAAGCCACTTATGACAGAAAAAATAATTTAATGTTCGCAACTATATTTTCAAACGTCAATGAAAAAAGTGTGGTTTTGCAGGCCGACCAGATTTTTATAGACCAGGTAGAATGTGTACACCGCATTTGCTTCAAACGACAATCACTCTGTCATCGGTCATCAAGTTATGCCTTGGACCTTGAACCCCTCGATGCAAGTATACAAATTTAGATGGCGCGAGTGAAAATCGGGAAAGCTTTCAAGAAATTCCATAACTGTGGGGGATTCCTGCGAGTTCACTATTATTGAGGTTTATAGAGAAGGCACTTAGGGTGGCATGAAGGTGGGACTGTTTGGCGGAGAAAAGAGCAAAAATAAAACCTACTTTGGTACATTTTTCCGGGATTAATAAATATCATGGAGTATTTAGTATTTTTTATTTTGAAATTCAAATATATTTATATGTTTCTATAGAAAGTGTAACGATGTTCCAAACAACAAATATCTAAAAACCAACAACCCGGTAATTTGGAGGCTTTTCACTCACCAAGGCTCACCAACTCTCACCAAGTCTCACCAAGTCTGAACGAGACCTCTCCCCGTCGAATGGGACGCACATGCACGCAACAACACATCCACTCCCATGGCTTGGATAAAGAAGACTGACTGAGACGCGAACCAAATCAGCGCCTCGCCCAGCTCCTAACAATCTAGTTGCCAACATTACTTCGCGAACATCCACTTCTAGGATGTTCGAGCTTGGCCTAGTAATTACTGGGATGTCCGCGATAAGCCCAGAGCACTAGTCTTCGCCCTTCTTTTTGTTCCATGTGTTTCCATTCCTTTCCCCCTCTACTGAGAACTTCTAAGACCCGTTTAGTCTATATAACAGCAGGTGTCATTTTGTATGGTGACTCATTGTATCACTGGCTCTTACCAGGTGAGGGCGCTGGGTTATAACTAACTGGGTTATAACTAATATTTGGGGATAGTAATCAAAATTCTCTTTGGCTTTAAATATGGGAGGAATATTATTCTAAATTACTATTGGGTGCTTCTTTTCGTGTTTATGAATGGGGATTTTATTTTTGGTTTGACGTGGTTGAACCACGGTTTCATAATAGTAACCTTCTAGGGGAATTCTTGTTATACTTAGTACGTCTTATTAACTGTAGGTGCGCCCGAGCCTTTATCTTATCGAATCTTAATAATCGTTTGATATTATCTTGGGTATTTTTAGACGATATAAGTTCACTTAGTAATGAAGGTATTTTATATGGAATTGTTAGATTAGGTTATCATGAGCGCAACGGGAGTTTGCGGAACTTATTGTACACATCTAAAACTTATTTGTAATATTAGGTTATGCTTCGTTGCTTAGGATTAGCACTCAACGGCCATTGTTGAGGTCTCTGTTTAAAATATTCGGCCGCTATATCATGTACATATTTATAGGAATGTAATGCAAGATTTTATGAGCACTTTATTTTATATATTTAATTTAAACTTCAGTTAATGCTATGTGCACTTAAAACTAAATATGTCAGACATCTTGTGATTATGGATGGAAGCGCGCCCTTGGGCGGTAAATTTGAATCTAGACATCTAACATTCACTCTAACGTTCCCTTTGTGGGGCGGTTAGTATTTTGTAAGTCATAGTGGCTCAGTCAACATTTTGCCAGACTAATCGTAGGCTCATTAAGCCTTTAATGTATTATTATATCAACTATATCATTGTAATTTAAATAACTGAAATAAAAAACTATGTTTCTCTTGTGACCTCATGGTTGTTATTCGAACTCGCTTCCTGTGCTCAATGTGGGCGTCACAAAAGATATTATAAAAAATCCTATTGATTAATTTATTAAATTGGTGAAACATTTTGCATTTCTACGTTGTGAGTGGGGCCAAATTTTTTTCTATACAAACAATGAATTTTAGCTCAAATAAAGATACGTATTTTTTTTCTAATTAAAATACCACATAGAACTTACTTAATTTTGTGCCAAAGTTTGTTTAAATTAGTTCAGTGACTTCCTGCAAGGAACTCTGCTGCACCGTCAAAATAGGCTATCAGGCGTCTCCCGAACTTTGTATTGACTGCTTTTAATTTATCCAACGAGTACTTTTGATCGACGGTTAGATCACCCAATTTTACGGTCTGAACGACGTGAACGATATTTACCAGCTGCTGTAACTTGTCCATCTTGAACCACTCTATAAACGCTTATAAATAGACAACCAAGTGGGCGCCCCCTGTATAGCCACCCCTTCCCTCCCTCGATCGACGTTACTTGGTACGAAAAGAACAGGGTTATTGACCTCTTGTACTAGTTCAGATCTATTCGTGGCTTGACCCGTCTTGTTGAGCCACCAGGGTTGCAATGACCTCATTAAGAAAAACCCAGGCTGCCAGAGTCAATTACCTAGCTCACGGTTTCAAGGTCACGATCTATTCATGTGTTGTTGAGCCGCCAAACTTGTGCCAGTCATCGGGAAAAACCTATTGTGCCATAATTCAGGAGCATAATCTATTCTTGTCTTGTCGACCCGCCAAACTGTCGCCAGATATGAGTCATCAGTATTCAGCCCTGTTATCTATTATTTCGATAACATATCTTTGTGGAAATTAAATAATTGTATTACTTTTGAATTTTTACAAAAGTTATATATTATTACATCAAAATATATCCGAAACATTAAATTTATTAGTTTTTTAAGTGGTATCGGGGCAGGGTACACAACCTAAATGTCATGCTCATATCGTTATGGCGGTTGGAGGTCATGGATTCGAATCTCGATCAGGTGAACTGAGTTTGGTTGTATACTATCCCTCACTCCATGAAAACTCTGGAACAATTCTACCTTACTCCTCCAGCCTATGACAGATACCTACATCCATGCATTTCGACAGAGGATACCAAACAACAAATTTTATTAGACTTTTGTGATGGGGATAGCGGCCCCTAACTGTTGTTTCCGAGGCCCCCGATTGTGCATAATTAGAGCTGCGTCAATGCTCTCTAGTTGTGAAAAAACCCATTACCACATAGGGGGTTGCGATGACTAGTTGCAACATCACCGAGAAAAACCCATTTCTGAGGGGAAGGGTTTTCAGAGTCAATGACCTGGTGCACCATTTCAAGGTCACGATATATTCTTGTCCATCTTGTCTTGTCTGCCCACCAACCTGGCGCCAGGGTTGCAATGACGTCATCGGGAAAACCCGTTGCCCGGGTCAATGACCTTAATATCCATTCTTGTCTCAACTCATATTGTTGGGCCGCCAAACTGTCGCCAGGGAAAACCCATTGCGCCCTCATTCAAGGTCACGATCTATTCTTGTCCTGACCTATCTTGTTGACCCACCAAACTGGCGCCACGTATGAGTCAAGCCATTACCACATTAGGGGTTGAGACACCGGGAAAACCTATTACTCATAAGGGCTGTGACATCAGTGGAAAAAACCCAGGGGGAGGGGAAAGGGCGCACCTGTGATGCGCAGTGGTCACTACTCAGTAAGCGGGCGAGCAGCGAAGATGCCCCCATTCTACCCGAGACAGCCATAGCGCCAGGTTCGTGAAGAGCACTCGTGCCGAAACGTCACGGACTGTATGCTCCCCAAATAAATAAACAACAGCCCCCCTTAATCCTAGCCAATAATTAATTAACAATGATTAATAATTAATCATCAAGAACCAACATGTCCAGGGGGTGGTAGGCGAGGGTGTTGCAGGGGGAGGGGTTGTAGGTGAGGTAATTGAATGTCTGCTGACAGTATACTTTATGCCGCAATTCTAGTGGGCCCTAATTGATTGTCTGCTGACAGTATACTTTATGCCGCAATTCTAGTTGGCCCTAATTGAATGTCTGATGACAGTATACTTTATGCCGCAATTCTAGTTGGCCCTAATTGAATGTCTGATGACAGTGTAATTTATTTCGCAATTATAGTTGGCCCTAATTGAATGTCTGCTGACACTATACTTTATGCCGCAATTCTAGTTGGCCCTAATTGAATGTCTGCTGCCAGTATAACTTGTGCCACAATTCAAAGGCGCCCTTCATTACCACCCATTCAGGCTTCCACATATCTACATAAATTGTCTAAGAATAAAAAAAATGTTATGTTAGGATAAAGTGTAACTTTATTTTTTGGTAGAGAGAGTTGAAATAATTTAAGAAAAAGCACTCTCAGTAAGCTAAGGTTGAATTTGAGCTCTGACTTATTAATAATAGACAAACCAGACCAGATTATACTCCCCTCTTTAATCGCGTGCCCGCGGGTGCAGAAAAGAAAATAGTCAGAAATTAACATAGCAGGCATTTAAAAATATTATATAAATGTTAATATTGGTATAGGGAAGAAATTAAATGTTACATTCTATATAACTTGATATTATGTAAGCACCTTTACGTCAATTAAATCTAGATTGAATAGTTAATAAAAGTGCAAAATTATTTTTATTTTTAATAAAAAGTCAAAAGAATGTAATCATAAATATTACGAGACAAATGAAGTAATATGTTTGCTATGAGCAACTAATCGTACACTACAAATCATACTGTGAGTAAATTATATAATAATATGATCATAATATGATTGAGCTTTTTAAAAGTTAACAAGTACAATGTTTATAGTAACAAATTTTAATTAAAGAAACTGAACAAAGACGAAAAATTGGTACGAAAACATGGTTTGAACTTGGTGGTTAAATATCAAAACACATACAATTTTAAAATTAAAAAAAATATATTGATACTATTTTGTACTCGTAAAAGTTTTGTAACTATTTAAAACAACAGTTGCTTGTATCTAATATAGAACAAATAATTATTTAATTATATTATATTGATGTTTATATTAAAATAATTTGATAAACTGAATGATGTTAAAACATCAAGTTGTTACTGTACCATTATTTGATTTTTATTAAAAGTTTGACATTGCTAATTTATTTATTTGGTGGATCCTGTCTCCTTATTTAGTTTATGATTGATCTTGGACAACATTTTTCGTTTTGACGCCATCCTCAGGTCTAGGAAAAGAAGCTGAATGTTATTCCAGAGAAGTTAAAATGTTCAAACAATGTTTTCGTGCCAATTTGTCCTCCTTGCTCAGTCTATTTAATTCAAATTTGTAATTATAAACATTGTACTTGTTAACTTTTAAAAAGCTCATTCAGTATCTTCTAATAGTATCTAATATAGTATTTTATCATACTATCTTATCATGGTAACATGGTATCTTATAATTTACTCACAGTATACTTTGTAGTGTACGATTAGTTGCACATAGCAAATATATGACTTCATTTGTTCCGTAATGTTTATAATTACATTCATTTGACTTTTTATTAAAATAAAACTAATTATGCACTCTCATTAATTATTCAATCTAGATTTAATTGACGTAAAGGTGTTTATATAATATCAAGTTAAATCGAATGGGACATTTAATTCTTTACTTATACCAAGCTTTACTATTTTCCCCTTACCACAATTTTACAATGAATATAATTATATACCCGCCTCGGTGGCGTAGTTGGCTAACGCGCTTGTCGTGTTGAGCTCGACTGCTGAGGACGGGGAGATCGAGGTTCGTATCTCGGTCGGGTGAATTGAGGGCGGTTTTCCCTAATTGTTTTTCCACTCTCCCTCCACGCAAATGCTGGTTCACTTCCTCTAATTCAACCTTCCCAATTCCTAGTCCATTAGAGTAATTAGTACTTAAAGCGTATAACCCAAACGGGTAGTAAGACGCGGTGCTAAAAAAATATAATTATATAAATGTTGTAGGGGACCAGCAGAGAGGGCATGCAGTCTAAATTCGTAGTGTCGTTTTGTATGATCTAGGCTGATTTTACAACATTGAGCGGGTAAGAAGAAGGTTTATCACGAGAGCTATAGTATACATCTCCTAATTCCTACCTCATCAATGAAAACATGTTTATTGCCATAACAAGTAGTAAGACGTGACAAACATAAAACCAACATAAACTAGCAAATAACCTTTTTAAATTGAGACATACTTGACACTGACACCTTTGATTAGTCGGTATCGTGTCCAACTATTGCACTAGGGGGTTCAAGATTCGATTCCCAGCACGGCCGAAAATTTATTGTTGATGAAAATATGGGTTTACCATTTCACGTTAATTATTAAGGGCCGGGGACTGGATGTTGTGCCTACTCTCGTTTTAAGATAGATTATAAGGAATATTTGGTGACCTGGTGGTCTAGGGGTAAGGTGTCAGACTTCTGTAATGGCGGCTGGGGTTCAATCCTCGGTCCCGGCACAGATTTATCTGATTACCAAACCCTTCCTTCACCTCTGACAAGACATCTTGTGAATGTGGGGAATGCCAGACCTCCACCGTGGTTCGGATTCCACGTTAAACTGTAGGTCCTCCATTTCATCTCACAATCACCCTACCATTACACATTAGCGTAAGTGCGTACAACCCGAACGGGTAGTAAGACGCGGTGCTAATAATAATAATAATAATAATATAAGGTATATGAAGCTACAATAGGCCTAGTCAGCTGGTACTGGAAAATATATGGCTTGAATAAATATTGGCCCAAGCCACGGGCCGGAAACAGAAATGGATGAATAAAACTACTACTACTACTACTACTAATAATAATAATAATAATAATAATAATAATAGCACATAACTACTCATAAAATAATCTTTCAAGATGGTGTCATTTATTGGAACGGAACAAATTTAGCACTTCTCGAACAATTCATGTGAAGGATGATTTATATTTATGAAACTTTTAGAGATGGGATTTTTGCTACAAAGCTATATCATATTTCTGACACAAACATAACATTTTCACGATATTATTTTGTTGAACATGGTGAACATTGAAAACATGGGGGTAGCGTTTCAAAATATTTGAAGAAGAGTCCGAAGGTTTCATAAACATAAAGGCTGTTTACCGATCGTTCCAGAGGATATTACAGAACAAAAGTATTATAGAAATAGACTACTCATTAGTATAATAGGTACCTGATAAATGGAAGTTTATAATTTTTACATTTTCAATACTTATTTTTTATTTTCATTGTGAGGTACTGTTCATAAATGAGAAATGATTTATATTAATTAGTGTATTCATCAGAATTTATATTAACAATTAAATCTTAAAGGATAAGGGCTGGTGATTAAACTTATATTAATTTAACTTTAATTTTTTTAGCACCGCATCTTACTACCAGTTCTGTTTATACGCTTAAGTACTAATTACACTAATGGGCTAGGAATTGGGAAGGTTGAATATAGAGGAAGTGAACCCGAATTTGCGTGGAGGAAGAGTGGAAAAGGATTGAGGAAACTCCCTCCCCCCCCTCAGTCCATCCGTTTTAGATTCTAACCTTGATCTCCCCGTACTAGGCAGTCAAGCTCAGCAAAAAACTAGCGCGTTAACTAACTACATCTCTGAGGTGGGTCATTAAAAACTTATAATAAATGCCCTCGTATTAGAGTGTATGTAGGATGGTAAGAACACAGTGTTAATCAAATGAACATGGGCTTTACTCTTATCAACAGTCTAAATTGGACCAGCAGTGGCATGCAAGATCGTTAGTGAATGCTTAGTGGACTGTTAGTATTGTCCAGAGCAAACTTTCGGTCCACCTCTCAATCTATGACGCAAGCAAACCCACGCTAGTGTCCACTTAGCGTCCACTTAGTCACGTTCTTGCATAAGGCCTTAGAACCTAGTCCTCCCCATAACCGGAAAGCTAATATATTGCAAGATTAATAACTTAAACTATAATATATCTTTCGACTCAGCTGAAACAATCATTCAGAAAATTATGAAATTAAAAAAATATATTACAATTGTATTTAAATCTTTTTTTATAACTCCTTTGTGAACATATGCCTCTACTATGCTAACAAAGTTGGACATCAACCAAACCATTCTTTTCTAAGAAATTCATAAACTGGTAAACGAGCTCTTAAATAACTACAAGCTGGTGGAAAGGTCCAATAATAAATGCAAATTATTAAACAATCAGTCATTAGAATAATTTGAGATAGCTGCCTACAGCCATAAAATGTGTAGAAGGTAAGCTCAACACTAAAATTCATAAAACTATTATGGTTTTAAGGTCATAACCTTTAAAATTTAAGTTATTTGAAAAATGTTTCCCCCTTTATGATGCAATTATCAGCATAAATAATTGCTTTATTACCCTTTTCCTTATTTGTTCGTCCAACGTTTATTTCACTTGTAGAATAATATATCAACTAATGATTATTTTACAATAGTTAACGGATTATACCGCTTGCAGCGAGCGAATGCCTACATTATTAAAATTCATTTATCAAAAAAACTTATATACAGTATATATTTACAGTATATATATATATAGTACATATATATATATTGTATAAAAGTTTATATATACATAGATACATATTCATACTGTATAAGTTACGGACTATGTGTGAAATCTGGATAGTGTCAAGATTAGCCAAGAGATGTCGACACTAGCCAACAAGAATTGAATAACGTTGAATACTATTTGTAAAACTAAGCACCTGTAAATAAGATTTATATTTTATAACGTCATTTTTATCACTGAAATTTAATCATGGCAATGCAATAACATTTGAAATGCCTCATTTTGATTCTCTTTTCCATTAACCTATACTTAACAAGCATAGCCTGAAAATACCTAATATAACCAAACCTAGCCTAACCTAACCTAACCTAACTAACCTAACCTCAACCCTAAAATGTTGACATTATTCAAGTATGGGGGGATAATGTCAATATTAACAGGATACACTTCGAAAAACATTACTCAATCACCTCTTATTTTATATTATCCACGTATTTTGGAAAATATCGACTTTAACCAAGTTCAAACTTTACCCGTAGCATTAATACACAATATCTATATACATCCCCTTCGTTTTCCCTTACAGGTAGCAAGATGCCTTACATGGTTTCTCTATGGCTAATCTTATGATATATAGCCATGCTGTAATTTGTCACGGTAAGAGTACTCTAGCTTTCAGGGTAAACGGAGTGTATATGTATATGTATTTACACTTGTTTGAGCTATTTGCACGATTAGTTACGCTAATTGGGCAGGGATGGGAATGGTAAAACTTATATGAAATGGTCTCCCTTTGAGGAATGGGGAGGATGGGATGCTATATCTTTGTCCACGTGATCACTTGTGTAGGTAAAAGAAACAAAAACAGAAAAGACTAAATATGCACCTTTTGAAGTGATATTTTAATGTTATTTTATAAACATTGCCTAACATGAATTTGGAGTAATTTAGGTTCGAGAACATCTCACCCCATGGATAACGTCTAACTTGGGTAGGTAGTACAGTTCATAAAGCTATTATATTTACTGTAATTAAAACAAAAACAGAGGAAATCTTTTTAAATGAAAAAACACCTTATTAAATGGAACCCAACTTTACTGTTGTCAAATGAAGACTACAGAAAACCCTACTTCATAAGTTTTCTGGTTCAAGAGTAATCTAATTTCCCGGTTAATAGGTCGAGAGATAGGCTATTAACTAGCGTCTGGGACTTACATTTATTGGGAGCTATATATCTGTAGAATCTAACTAGCGATGGAGATTTAGAAATGGCTCTTTATTTTGAAAAGTCGCCCTGATGGGGGCGACCACATTGATTCAGTCCAGTCCCCCTAGCAGTCACGCCTCCACTGGTATTCCGAAAGTAATTGAAAGGAAATAATCTGATAAATGATCAGGCATACAGGCTCATCCCTTGGTACAACTATTATAGGCAAGAAAATTACTACTTTAACACAAATAACCCCCGCTTCGGTGATCGAGTGTTCTACTTTAAGGTAACACACTCGTGAAAGACTGAACTGCAGATGACGGGTGTATCGGGGTTAGAATTCTGGTTGGGTGTACAAAGGGTGATTTTTCCTAAAACCATTACAACTCTCTCTCCACGTAAATGCGAGTACATCGCCCCTAAATTCAACCTTCTTCCTCCCTGATACATTAGCGTGTTGGTACATATGCGTATAGTCCGAATGGATAGTAATACGTGGCGCTAATATTTATTTAATGCAGTATTGGCTGTGTTTTAAAGGGCTACCTACATGAGCACTGAAGGCCGTTACAAATGTACAACACAGCGTTATTACAGAAATGGTTTCTATTTTAAAATCAAGTTCAGGCAAATATTGAGGAAAGCTGCTACAACGTGTGTCTATTTCACTAAAACTCTTACATTTAAAGTTTTCTAAATTTAAAAATATATTATATGAAGGTAAAATTAGCTAACTCTCAACGACGTTTTCGTTAAATTTTGCACTTATGAGATTAAAATAAACGAGGTTAGAATTATTAATCTTCCTAAAACAGTAATGTCTAATTAGAGCAAAAAGGGAAATTTAAAGATAATCGACACTGTTAGCGTGGTTTTAAAAACTCAACGTCGCCATTCCTTATACAAATACCCAAGTGAGCAGATATGTCTCTTCATGCAGGTGGACTTCTTATACTAAAATAACAACCAAACAGTAAATATTTTATGTTGCCCTTATTAAAGCATTGATTTCTACAAATATAGGCCTAATTAATCAATTTGTCAAGAAGTTACAATCTATTTAATAATTATTACTTTATATTATAAGAATAGGTATAGTAGTGATAGTGGTTATATAACAATAACCTATATATAAACTTATATAATATATGCTAATAGGGCACCTAAATAAGAAACGATGCACCTTTGGTTGTTTTTCATATTTGTCCCCAAATAGCGGAAACCATATTTCTATCCCAATGTTCGAGATGGGACGGGTTGTAAGTCGAAGGATTCTCTTGAACGATAACAATGAGGTATCCAGTGTCCATGCTGTTAGCCTTGAAAAGCACGTGGAAATAATACACTTGACTCGGCCGGACTGACGAAATCTGTAATCTGCCGCATCATGGACTCTGACTCGGCTAGACTCGGCTAGACTCGGATATCCTCGGCTAGACTCGGTGTGACTCGACTCGCCAGTGTGAAAATTATTGGTCCTCCTTCGTGCTATCAAATACAATAAATAGGTACTGACTCAAAACCCAGTGTAAAATTTGGTCAGACATTGAAACTTTTAAGTTTCACGATTTGCCGCTATATCAGAAAGCGTTGTGATTGTTGCGGATGGTTGTGACGTTTTATAACAACAGCTTTTTGGATTTATAAGATTTTATTCCTGCACAATGGCTTTACATGTCACAAATAAAAATAAATGTAAGTTTCCAGATTGTTTTAAAACTTACATGTCGATGTTTATACGCCCTCAAATTTCGAGAGAAGTGATTGTGAGAAAAAAATACAAGAAAGATTTCTGGTTAAGATAACTTTAGTAATAAAAACCATCTAATGATAGATTTTGTGAAAAACATTTTTGGCCAAAAAATATTTTACGAGAGTGGACTGTAGCAGATGAAAGATTTTTTCAAAAGTGAAGTGTGCGATTGCCTTTTATAAGTTAAGTTTAGTTCTAATCTTAATTATTTCCATATTGGAAAGTAAAACTGTTTTTTAATTGGGGAAGGTGCTTTAAAACTGATACACGTAAAACACTGAATTTTCTCAAAACAGCAAATCATTAAGAAATTTCAATGGCCATTTATAATTGCAAGTAAACGGCAAATAAAATGATACTATAATCATATTTAGGCCTATTTAATATGATTTGATTTTGTAATTTTCAAACATCTCACTAGAAACACAATACAGACGAAGGGAATTTATTTTCACATGAAAGTTTAGAAATGTTAAATAAGAAGGGGATGATGCTCAAAAATCTTACCCATACACATTTAACTTATTTTTGTTAAATATTAAATAAGTAGTCACAAAAATATTGAGAATCGATAAAAACTAAAATTATATTATTTACATTCGAAAGTATTTGAAAACATCACATTAAAAAATTACACTAGGTATTTTTTTTAATGGCACTTGCTACAAAACTATTAAATTATTCATAGAGGACTGAAACTGCTCACATATTGACGTGTTAAGCTCTCTTAATATGGCTCTACTAGAGCTTGGTAGTAACAATCGATATGTTGCTGCAAGTAATATTACTACAGTAATTTAATTAAATTATATTTAGGGATGATACTATCAATAATTATCTTGGCACTTAAGTCAAATATAGTATTTGAAAAATGTGTTATTGAAGGCGGGAAACAAACCTGGGACCATTATAAAGACGGAAGTACCAAAATAAGAATGTTTAAATCTTCTTTTTTATGTAATAAAACTATATTGAAAGTTTATAGACGGTATGCAAGAACGAAATGAATAACATTGAAAGGTGATGAGTATTGATTTGCCTCGGGATTGAACCTTCTGCAAGAACGTATTCAATAAGATAGCCTATTAACACCACTCACTCTTTAGAATGTAAATTAATACTGTTTAATCCACTCAAAGATCACACTTCTCGTTCACTCTGCACCTTTGCTTATATCATTCTTGCATTCTGCCATATCCCTTTATTAAGGAAAGACTCTAATTTTCGTATTCAGACAAATTACCCTAAATGTTACTCTTCGTTGTTAAATAAAAAATTCGCTAATATGTTATTAGCTAGATGTTAAGACTGATTGATGCATTAGTGCCCTCATATATCAATACTTTTTTTAATAATAATTTATATCCATGTTTTTATGATCAAATTTTACCGAAAAAATAATTAGCATTAGATTTATAATACAGTATTTAAAAATCTTATATCAATGAGCAAATATTTATTGTAATTGGTATGGTATCATTTGTTGTGAGCTATTCTTTTTATTCACTAGTTATCACATTCGGGATAGAATAATTTCTGTCTAACAGTAAAATGTAAACTTGGAGGTTCAAACTGCTCCTCATAATTTAAATTGCGCGCGCGCTATTCCACAGCGACACTAGATCCATTTGGCACCAATGTCTGACCACTGGAACTAAGGAGTAGCCAGTACCCGTATATCTTAGACTCTGAGTCGACTCTACTCGGGACTCGTTGGTGTCCAACCAGCCTAAATATTTGTCAGATTTGGTCGTTTGATGTAGGGCCAATTGACAGTGTCCAAATATGACGTGAATGAGAATAGATATCTAAAAGATACTGTACATCACTAATGTTGTTTTATATAAAAAATCATAAATGAGAAATAAATAACTATTTTCTCCACACGCCATTTACATATGTTTATTTTTTATGTATAAATGCGTGTAAGTGAAAACTTGCCAGTTATTTGATAATAACACTTGTTCAATTTTTTTGTGGTGTATTCAAATATATTTTCTAAACATAGCATTTAAAAAAACTCGTTGAAATATATTATTTAAGCTAGGTTGCATATATATTCAAATACTACGATAAATAATTACCTTTAATTCTACTAGATTTCAAATCTGTACTTTGACAAAGTCCCCGCCCCTTGATTTCATATCTGTGTTAATTTATTCACCAAAAACTGCTTCACCATCCAAATTAACATCTTTCAAAACCAAAATAATCTCATTCGTTCAGTTTTCCTTATTCTGCCCCCTACCCTTCACCGTCATCTCTTTTTATTGGTAAAAGTAAATTACCTTTAGGTTGAGTTTCCAAATAAAAAATACACTCACTTATACTACAAAAAAACAAATAACTATTTCAGGTCACTATGATTTAAGACAGGTAATGTTAACAATTTAGATCTTGAACTGTGTAAATAAGCGGCTGTTGCTAAAAAAATAAATAAAAGATATCTCGAAGTTTATTTTTACTTCACGTTTCCACTTCTCAATCTAGTTTATCTTAAAAAAAACTTATTTTTTTCTTTTTCTTTCTAATTTGTTTTGTGTGTGTGTGTGTTGTTTTGCCGAAGTGTTGTTATTTTAAGTGAGGTAAGCACGTATAGCCTTAAGGTGTGTATTAACGAGTAAAAGAAATGAAATGGCACGACAACCTTTAAAAAATTTGTATATACACTTTACAAAATGTGTCTGTTGAGCGGGGGGGAGGGGGGGGGTATGTACATCAATGTAACAGCTCCGTACGATATGGTATTTGTGTGTGATGAGGCAGTTTTTTCAGGTAAAGGAAACGTTTTATGAGTGAAAATTAAATACCTCGGGCAAAGTTATATTCATCTCTTACCACTAATATTACAGATCAACGATTCTTAACCTTTTGTATCGCCCGTGGTCAAGCTGATGTAATGTTACTATGGGTTGTTTTTTTGGTGGCGTTTGAAGAGTTTATGTTGATACCGTGTGTAACATTAGGCCATGATGTTGAAGGAATATTACCGAGAGGTTTGTTTACCCAGTCGATTGCATTTATGACTCAAGTCGTGGTGCTGAAGAGCGAAAGATGGAGTGAAAGGAGGAAACATGATGTGGTTTTGATTTTTAACACCGCCTCCTACTAACCGTTAGGGTTTTACGCTTTTGTACTAATTACTCTAATGTTTTTAGGGATAATAAAAATTATAATTGTAAGAAGTGTGCATGAATTTGCGTTTAGGTGGAATGGAAAGCCATTTTATAAATCACCAGCCTCAGAATACCCAACCGAGATTTGAACCTTGATCTGCTCGGCATCAGCAGTTTATTCTACTGTGAGAGTAACGCCTTAGACCATGTGGACACTGAAACATTTTTTTTTTATCAAACCGGTTTCAAATCAGGGGTCAGCAAAACTTTTAGGCCACGATCGACCTTTAAACCTATCAAAGGTCCCGCAATCTTATCATTTCTCCACTTTACTTTTTTGTTTGTCTCTACATTATATATTAAACCTTTAACTCAACCTTCCTAAATACTTAAAGACCCCTCCCCCCTTTCTCAAAAAAAGAATAACTAAAGGGTATATTATCATATTAAATTATTTAAATGACTAATAAATTTACCAAATATAGCTGATCAAGGTAATATTGCTCACACTCAAAAATTATTTGAAACTAATTGATATATTTGCGAGTTTAAAAGAGTCAAAGATCGACTTTTAATGACGGTGTAATTGACTAACGCCATCGACTGGCTGGTTAATCGACTGGTCGACAGTTGTCTAACCCTGTATTAGACCATAATACCATCACAGAAGCGGATGCCTACAAATTGAATCAAACTTTAAACCAAAGGCTTCCTTTATTCTGTTTGTAGGCCAACATTTTAGTGGGAGTTCTAGATAACAATGGTAGAGAATATTTTACCGAAGTGAGCCGGGTAGGTGAAGAAAACGTTAAGAAAACGCACCAGCATTCAACTTTCTGGATAACCCTTTTTGGTGTCAAAAAATAACATAATATTTTTACAGTTTTTTTCAAATTTCAGTCTCATCTTGTCTGGTTTGCCGGTGATATGGAGGTTGGACTTCTCAAAAGTTTTCCCAATCTCGCTCCACGCAGATTTGGGTGCAAGTTCTCCAAATTATATTTATCCTGTTGTTTATCCCGGGTGAGAAGTGAAGACATGTAGCACAAATAGGAACGCTAACGGGTTGGGGTTCAAATAACGGATAAAAATCTAAGTTTGAATCTCGGTACGGTGGAGTTTTAGTATTCGCCTAGTTTTAAGTTTAAAAGTTCACCATCAATTATGTTTAAGGTGCTTACTATCTGAATTGTGGGATGAGCAACATATTTTAGAGCTTGTATTTGTTTTTAATGTATAGCTAAATGTACATAATAATATATTGAGGATTATTCAAAAGATTAGGTCAAAACTTAAGGAGCGTAAAGATGGACACAGGTAAAACAACTCTCTAACAGGAATCCATGTCCTCCAAAACCATCCTGAGAGAACCGAGGCCATTGACGGTTGAGATGTCTGTCACCGTTACACCGAAATAAGCATTCATATAAATACCCGCATATTTAAAGAAAAATATGCTCTGCTCCTTCCTGTTGCACCCACATTTGCTGACGTGCGAAACGGGACACATCTTGTAACCGCACTGGCACAGTTTATTCCAGTAACATGTGGCGGCAGGAGGTAAGTTCCGATCACGTTCATTCATAGTAAGCCACTCTTGGTTGTCGCGTGGGGGCTATGTTCAGCAAAAAATGGCTGTTATGACAATTGAAGAAGCCATTTCTGGCGACTAATGCCTCAAACGTGAAAAGTACTATGCTAAAAATAATGGTGCTTGTTCAGACAATTCTGCAAAATTCATTGATGGCGTCTGCGGATGGGGGTAGATGTTAGGCCGCTGTTGTGGGATTCAGGACTAAGTTAGTAGGAGAATAGTAAAGTGTACTTGTTTCAGCGGAATGCTATAAGAATTCCCAACCTTCGATGACCTTGGCTGACTCAAGATGAGTTCGGAGGACATGGAATTCTATTTGAAAATCGTTCCGAGTCTCTCTATACACTACTTAAGTTTTTTAATCATCCTACATATTTAATAGGTTTAATTTTACACCTATTAACGATTTAAACCAAAGGATTAAGGAGGGTAATCGAAAGGAAGTGCACCCGTATTAGCGTAGAGAGTATTGCAAAACCACATTTGCAAAATCATCCCAAAGGCCACTCGGCTGAGATTTGAATCCAAAATTTCCTGTCAATGGCCCTCCTGGCTTTGTGTGCCTGACGCCTTAGACCTTATTAACACCAATGTGGGTGCAGCGTGTTATAAAATTTTCGTGAAAATTATCATATTAGAATAAATGATTAATATAATTATCTGCATCAAAAGATCCCAACATGGGGTCTATGAAGAGTCTTGTGGGGGATCCGCTAATTAAATATAGATTTTTAGGTTATTTTCACATCACATGAAAAGCATTCACTATACACAATTTGCAAATCTGTTTTTCTTTTTCATTTCTCTCTAAATAAATCGATTTTCTCAAAATTTTCTCAACGAATTTTGATTAAATTTTATATATGGACACTGTTTTAGTAAAAATGACTGATGGTACCAATTTGCATAAGATAAATTTTACAATTTTCATAATTTCTCTGCAACTATTTTATATGCGAAATAATTTGGCATTGTGAAGTTGTAATACTATAAAAGATACAAGTATTTTATTTGAAACATATTTTTATCAAACCAATATTTTCAGAGCAATAAGCAAATATATAATTTTTTTAATTCAGGTCTTTGAAAATTAATTTGATTCTTATGCTCTTTGGTGGACAAAGATATTTCTCTTTTCTCAACTCTTCTGTAACAGTGTGCCTAGTTTTTAATGCCATAGAGTAAGTAACAATGTGTATTATTTAATTTATGATCTTTGATGTAGTGTTTCTAAAACAATGTTTAGATATTTTTACTTTCACAAATATTGCGAGCTTTTAGTAAATGTTTGTTTTAAGAGAGAAGTGGTAGAAAGTCTGTGCGGTGCACTGTGAGTTTATTTCTTTAAGCCTTTCTATATTTAGCAGCAATTAATGGATAGTTTAAAACGAAGCATGGTTTTATGTGACAGTAAAAAAAATAATCTAAAACGTATATTCAGCTACAGAATATTCAATGTTCCTTCACATGTTTCAAGATTCAATTATAATTTACTTTGTATTTAAAAAAAATAATGAATGGGTCCCCCCTTCATATACACCACGCCAAATATTAGGCCTAGTTAGCTCATCACACAGAGAGCACTGATTGGACACGATAATTTAGAGATGACTGCGAACAACCTAGCTTTTGACAGGGTTAATGAGTTTAAATATTTAGGAACAATTTTAATTAGCAATAACGATTTTAGATTGGAAATTATAAAAATAATACTGTCGGGAAATGTATGCTATTACTCAGTCAGCAAGTTGTTGTCATATCGCCCCCTGTCCAGGAATGTAAAACTCACAATATACAAAACAATAATCTTACCGGTTGCTCTCTATGGGTGTGAACTGTGGTCTCTTGCCTCACTGACGAAAATAGGTCCAGAGTGATCGAAAACAAGGTGCCTAAGAAGATATTTGGTCTAAAAAGGGATGAGGATACTGAGGATTGAATGAGGTTACATAATGATGAGCTACATACGTTGTACTCATGACAAATCATTGTTGGATAATCAGGTCTCGTAGATTACGGTTGGCAGGACATGCAGCTTGAATGGAAGAATCTAGAACCTTGCTCAGAGGATTAACCAAATGGAAAGAGACCGTTGGGAAGACCTAGATGTAGATGACAGGACAGCATTATAATGGACATGAAAGAGATAGGGTGGGAGGAGGTGGACTGGCTAGAACTAGTTCAAGATAGAGATAGGATGTAATGAGGTGGACTGGATAGAACAAGCTCAAGATAGAGATAGGGTGTAATGAGGTATGCTGGATAGAACTAGCTCAAGATAGGGATAGGTTGTAGTGAGGTGGACTGGATATAACTAGCTCAAGATAGGGATAGGGTGTAATGAGGTGGACTGGATAGAACTAGCTCAAGATAGGGATAGGATGTAATGAGGTGGACTGGATAGAACAAGCTCAAGATAGGTATAGGGTAGGGATGTTCGATTCATGGGCTTTGAATCGATTCTCTGGATCGATCTAGATCAAGAAACGTAGTATCGATTCAGGCAAAAAATCGAGTGCATTGAATCGATATTCCAAATATCGATCTAACGATTCATGTAAATAAAGTTTGCTCTACACTAACCAAAA
This sequence comes from Timema californicum, assembly GCA_902141385.1. Classification (NCBI taxonomy): domain Eukaryota; kingdom Metazoa; phylum Arthropoda; class Insecta; order Phasmatodea; family Timematidae; genus Timema; species Timema californicum. The sequence goes on from CABFOW010003628.1 coordinate 24,731, forward strand.
GAGGCGCACCTAGAAATTTACACCGAGGGGAGGAGTGTGGGAGGCGTCAAAATTGTATCGAGGGGAGGGGGGAAGTGTCAAAATGTATCGAAGGGAGGGAGAAGTGTCAAAATGTACCGAGGG
>CABFOW010003628.1:26956-71058 GCA_902141385.1 Timema californicum
ATAGGGATAGGGTGTAATGAGGTGGACTGGATAGAACTAGCTCAAGATAGAGATAGGGTGTAATGAGGTGGACTGGATAGAACTAGTTCAAGATAGAGATAGGGTGAGGTGACGTGGACTGGATAGAACTAGCTCAAGATAGAGATAGTTCCCGTACTTTTTTAAGTGACGCAATAAGCGTTAATGTTCTTATGTCACAGAGCAAGTAAGTAATAGTCTAGGGACTAGGAAGGTCAGATTTAAAGGAAGTGCACGCGATTCTTCATGTAGAAAAGTGGGAAACCACTGATTTAGTAATATATACAAGAAGTACACCAAATTGAGATTCGAATTGGACCTCCCATCAACCGGTAAACCAGACTAAGTATTCCTGGCATTTATATTAAGTTCATTAATTTTAAGCTTTGTTCTATTGTTTTTGTGTTTCATTTTTTTTATCATGCGTTTTAACTCCTTTAAGTTAAACGCACTTTCTTTTATTAACGTTTTTTTTAATTTTGACAAGGTTACCTGGCGGTCTAGGGTTAAGGTGTCGGACTTCTGTGCTGGCGGCCGGGGTTCAATCTTCGGTCCCGACAAAGATTTATCTGATTACCAAACCCTTCCTTCACCTCTGACAAGACATGATGTGAATGTGGGGAATTCCAGGCCTCCACCGTGGTTCGGATTCCACGTTAAACTGTAGGTCCTCCAGTTCATCTCACAATCACCCTACCACTACACATTAAGCGTAAGTGCGTACAACCCAAACGGGTAGTATGACGCGGTGCTAATAATAATAATAATAATAATAATTTTGACAAGTTTAGCAAAGCTTATTTTAGGTTCAGTTAAGTCTGTCAAGAAATTATATTACAGTTTTTCAACCGTAAAATTATTTGCAAGATTACGCTCAAACCAAAAATGTATTTATGCCTGTTTAGTTCATTCGACAACAGTGAAATTATCATCAAGATAATAGTTATTTCATTTTATAGTAGGTTTTTTAGTTATTTTTCAATTCCATATATATATATATATATTTATTAAAAAAGAACTATTTTATTGCTCTCAAATCTTCTCTTATTTTATATATAATAAACGATAAGACGTTTAGTTCTATCTGTATTATCTAGCAAATGTAGGTGTTATCTGTGGGGTGAGAATGATTCCTTATTTTCTAGAGGATAGACATATTTTAGATCATTCTCCAGTTGGATGTTTTCAAATTATAGCGCTGTGTGTTGGCACAATCCAATAAATAGATAGACACTCTTTACATTAACGGGTTATTTCAAATCTCCACACAATGACCAACGAGGCTGTCTGACTGCTTCTGGCTGTAGAGCGCATGCGTTGTCAAACGCTCATGCGCACTGATTTGAAATATTTGAATTTAAGATTTAATTGGCTCTCTCGTGCCGGGCATCTCGGACAGAGCAAACAAAGTAGAGATGAGTTGAACTTTAGTGGAACCGCTCGTGCCGAAGAGGAGGAAAGCCTGTCAATTGGCTTAGAGCTCATATCTGTTATGCGCTGGTATTCCGGTGAGTGTGTGAATCCATAGCAGAGGCGTGTTAAGGTTCGGCTGAGTTTTAGCTATGCATGATATGCACATTTCAAAATATATGGTTCGCTACCTTTTGAAAAGACACAATTATTTTCACAAGAAAAACACAATAAATTATGTTATTTAAGATTACGAAATATTTATACTTATCAATTAAATAAATTAACAGTATTAAGTTACTTTGTTGAACTTTATGTTTACTACAAATGGATTTTTTTTTGCATAAATTTATATTTCCTTCAACAACAATATTAAAATATTTTATTTCGATTTTATAAACAATTTCTTATAATATAAGATAGATTTTAGCTACTCACGCTGGTAGATACTCAAATAAATCAATCAATCTCATTTAGTCTGATTTTACGGTCGTAGATCGAATACAGGTAGGAAGAATTAATTTTTTTTCCTGGAATGGTTTCCCTTCTTTTTTTCCAGGGAAATAAGAGTACATTTACTCTTAATTATATCTTTCTCATTCTTATTTAATGGTTGCAAATATGAACTCAGATAGTAGGGCACGAAACAAGTAGAAATAAAGTGATTATAATAATGATCGATTTTATAAGAAAAGAAAAATCCTATGTCATAATTTATAAAAGTCAAATAATGTAGCTATTGTCAAAATTTGAACACCCTTGGCCGATAAAACAGAACATTTATTTCGAAATTAAGTGATACGTGTGTAAGATTTGGACCAAATTGATAAAAATCAATGTACTTTGACCAACTTAGGACAGCTATTTATGTTTATTTATATGATATCTAAATCCCCGTTACCCCAGTCTGAGCAAATGTTTATTGAATTGCTTCACCCTGACTTTCAAACATGGCAGCTTTTAAAGCGAAAATTATTCCTTTATTTTAATTTTTTCTCGCAAGCATACGATTTGTAATTTGAGATATAAATATATTTTCTTCATGTTAATAAACCTGTTTTTACTTTGGCATTTGTTTAACTAACCCCTCTTATTATCAACTTAAATATTATACCCACAAGGATATATTTTTTACAGCGCACATAGCAAAAATGTAGATTGGCTAACATTGACAAACAATCACCATATTAATCTAACATCTGTCAACATTGACACCATCTGTCAGCCAAATGTTACAACGGCAGAACACATGAAATGATGGAGGACTGCACGAAAGTAGGTCAACAAATCAAATGAACTGTCAGTTAAGATTCTTCTTATGGTGCTTAAATTATACAGGGTGCCACGAAATTAATATTTGAATATTGTGCTGGTGTGGTCTCCATACGTGTTTAAAATAAGGTCTCTGCATGCGAGAATAATGCACAGAGACACTGTTTTAGTTGTAAGAAAAAAAAATTACTTTAACTAATGAAAGTGTGTTATGTAAAGGGGGTGGGGTCAGGGTGTTGTGACATTCGTAAGCTTAACTAACCACTTGAACACACCCAGTGTTTAGATTAAAGGTGTTTGCCCGACCTTTTAATTATTTCTAGCATTCTATTTTGTGTGCACTCTTTATTGCCTTTATTTTACTAGAAAATAAAATTAGTTTGTGATTTTGTCTATTTTTTTATTCATATTATAATAAAATATCTTATTTATAGAGGTTTCAGTGATTTATTTGAAAATATTCAATCAATTTAAATAATGATATATACTTTAAATCTATTTTAATTACAAAGAACATGATAAGTAAGGTAATCATTAACGGTTATTTTGGAGGAGGGGGATGTATGGCAAGAACACACACATTGGTCTTCCCCTTTGACCTTTCCCAACCTTCTTCCACTCACCTAAATAAAACTGTTTAAAGAACTCCTCAACAATGTACAGCTTTACGCGGCGCCCTTTAGTCCCCCCACAGCATCTCATTGACAGTTCTACGCGGTGCCCTTTAGTCCCCCCACATCATCTCATTGACAGCTCTACGCGGTGCCCTTTAGTCCCCCCACATCATCTCATTGACAGCTCTACGCGGCGCCCTTTAGTCCCCCCACATCATCTCATTGACAGCTTTACGCGGCGCCCTTTAGTCCCCCCACATCATCTCATTGACAGCTTTACGTGGCGCCCTTTAGTCCCCCACATCATCTCATTGACAGCTCTACGCGGCGCCCTTTAGTCCCCCCAAATCATCTCATTGGGGGACTTATTTACATTTTCACATTTTCAAATTCTTAGGAGAATACTTTTTATCAACGAAGTGTGTGACCCAGTGTATATTCGAGGATAATCTACGCACGGTGTTATATCTTGGTGAGAGGAAACATATAAACTTTCAGTGGCGCACCTAACACATGTTGTCACATCAAACACATTCTCTAGGAAACGATCTTTATATCTCAAAACCCACAAGATCTCCAGAAAACACTTTCGTTTTTAAATTAATTTAAATATGACAAACGCCTGTTTTAATCATAATATTAAATGTATTTAAAGGTCTAACGACTGTCTAAAAGATGGAAGCACTGACTCAATTTGAGTTTAAAATGGACTTCCCCCTTTTTCCCTGTACCCTTCCATTTTGAATATTATTATTTTTTGTTAATAAAGCGGGTATTATTGGTGAAAAATAGCATTTAAACTGTTGAAAAACATCAATAATAAGCTACTCTATTCATATTCCCCCAACTTTAATATGTTCAGGTTGGTCACCATTAGCTAGTTAACAAAAGCCAGGATATTTATTCAAATTCTATAAAATATAATATTATTTTATATGAAACTCAGTATTTAACTTATTACATTATATATTAACGCCAAAATGGCTGCCGTTTGGATGGTATTTATGAGCATTATTGTTATTACTATGACCACTATATTTAATTGTATTTTTCAATGTCACAGAATATAATCATCTACAATTGTTTTGATCTTTCGAATATAGGAACAAGGATGAGCCGATTAAATTCCGAACTATTGCACCAACGTTCGTCTTGTAAGGAAGGGGCTAGGTAATAATATTCACTACAATGTAAGGAACGTAGCCCAAGACTGTGCGTCGTTAACGAACCCCGGTCGCCAAGGTCAGGCCTGAACCTCTCGTCAAGTTCTACAGTAATAATTTATTAGCTTGTCGTAACATATAATTAATATAAGTTTTATAAGTTTTGTTATAATAGATATTCCAAAGATTATAAATAACTTGTCCAGGGGTTTTCAATTGTACATGGAATTTTTCATTATTTCATTTATAAAATCTTAAATTTTAAATCATAATTTTAGAATTCTTTAAATAACACTAAGTCTTAACTTATATTTATTCACTTCCTTCTAAAAATTTATTTTGAATGTCTTACAAAATATTATATAATTAATAATTCTCATAAGCCATTTGCTTATAAATATTTCAGGATTTTGACCCACTTCAGAACTACCTGTCACAGATGTTTGGGGGGGCGGGGTACGAGGAGACACGAGTTAATGTCCACATTATTTACAAGCTTCCCGGGGGGGGGGGATTTTTATANATGTTTATAAAAACTAAATGAAACAGTTTCAATAGATACAGATTACGCAAGGCCCATGACAAGCATTCGTGCATTTTTACTATCATTTTGTGTAGAAAATTTAACTAAAATTATCTACTAAAGCATTATTTTATTTATTTTGTATTATATGCCTTAATGGATTAAATTGCTAATGTAATATAGTTATTTTAATTATGACCCGCCTCGGTGGCGTAGTTGGCTAACGCGCTTGTCGTATTGAGCTCGACTGCCGAGGACGGGGAGATCGAGGTTCGAATCTCGGTCGGGTGAACTGGGGGTGGTTTTTCCTAAATGGTTTTCCACTCTCCCTCCACGAAAATGCGGGTTCACTTCTTACTATTCAACATTCCCAGCTCCTAATCCACTAGCGTAATTAGTACTTTAAAGCGTATAACCCGAATGGGTAGTAAGACGCGGTGCTAAATATTATTATTATTATTTTAATTATGGTTATAACCACATTTAAATATCATTATTTTTAAATGAAAAAATGACACCTGGACAGAGGAATAGAATCGGTGACCTTTTGGCTTAGTACGACAATTCTTTGCCCACTGAGCTATCTAGGACGCGTCCTGTACTCAGGTCATTCTCCACTCATATTTGAGGCATAGTCTGATGGACGTGTGGAAATCTTTGGCTACAAATGTGTGGTCAATAAAGAACATGAGCTATCAGATAACGCAGCCACCAATGACTTGGTCGTTGGTTCCATCCCGGGTCCGATTCTCGTGTCCAGGTGCCATTTGTCAAGTTAAAGAATAGTTATGCCTTAACTTGTGTTTTGTTCCAAATTCCACTTTATCTTAAACCTTGCCTATACATTTGAGAAGATTATGTGGACATACAGGATGGCAAATGAAGGAGTTTTAAAAAAGAGTTGGTGAGACGAGAACAATTTTGAATATGATTCTTTGATACAAAGCGAACTGAACCGGACATATCTTCAGGAGGAAGTGTCTTCTGCACGACGTCATAGAAGGAAAGTTTGAGGGAAAGAGGAGTTTAGGAAGGAGGAGGACTGAAATGTTGGATGATCTGAAGGAGAGAAGAAAGTTCTGGCTGCTCAAGGAGATAGAGGACAGGGTGCATTGGCGGCTTATGTTCACTAACAAAAGGAATGCACCTGTCGTTAGTCTAAGCAATCAATAATAATAATAATAATACACTTATGAGCTAATTTAGTTCAATCTCCGATGGGGTTGGAAAGCACTTAATTCAAAAGTAAACGAATTACATATGTGTTGAAGTTAATATTTAGCACCGCGTCTTACTACCCGTTCGGGTTATACGCTTTAAGTACTAATTACTCTAATGGATTAGGACTTGGGAAAGGTTGAATTAGAGGAAGTAAACCCGTATTTGCGTGTAGGGAGAGTGGAAAACCATTTAGGAAAAACCACCCCCAGTTCACCCGACCGAGATTCGTGTGTTGAAGTTGTACGTTAATGATTTTTAATATAAATTGATTATCAACGGTTTAGTTTATGATGAAGGTAGTTAATTAAAACGTACTGATGTTAACGTGTATAGAGAGTGGGCACACACCAGCTAGCTTATAAATACAATTCTGAAAACCATCTTTAAAGCATGCAGCGAAGGTTGGACCATTAACCTCCTTTTTACCGGTAGACCAATTGTGAACCTGATGCCTTAAATTATATTACAATCGTTATGGGTAGTTAGAAATTAACTATAAGTGCAACTCTTTATTGGATATGCTAAATGCTTTATTAAATAATTCTTATTATAGTAATAATAACAATTCTTCTCTTTATAAATATTAGTTAAATAACATAACAGAATATTTAATATTAACAACGCTAAGCGCGTGGGAAAAATCTTGTAAATTATAGTTTTCTGGAAAATAATAGGTTGTGGCTAGAATCCTGATTAAATATAGGTACATGTTTACAAAAATTAATAGTTTTACATTTTCCTTCAACCAACATGTGTAAACATTCCCTCCAAATTGTACCCTCCTCACCTCGACCCCACGAGTGTAAATATTATGTTGATAGCTCTTTTAGATGGCTGGACATAGCACGCAAAAGAAAGAGGAAAAAAAAGCTTGATGTTAGTGAATGTAAAAATAAATCTTACTTAATGTATTTTAATTTTATATCTTTGCTTTCTTCATATAGACCTTCGGTACCTTTAGGCTGATGTTTTTTCGATAGCAAGGCTATAAAAAGAACTAAGCCCTTTAGGCTTGGTTTTTAAAACCACGTCTGAAAGAAATTCTACTAAATTGAACACCTGTTAGAGTAAAAAAAAACTGTAAAAAAGAGAAATTATCTGTATGTTAATGTAATTAAGAAACATGAGAGCCAGTACCTAGCTTGGTCGTACATTATATTCTCTCCACTCGGTCGTGTAAGGTCGTGAAAAGTAATAATAATAATAACAATAGTATCATCGCAAGTCTATGGGTCGCGGGTATGTCTTAATTTAGAGTTGGGCTAATGGCGAGTATTGTGACCGTAGGGAAGGTTTCTCTTTGAAGAATGGCAGGCCTGCTTACCTTCCTTCGTAGTGAGGAAATGAGGATGAGAACTGCCCGAGGTCACACCGGTGTATAGTGGTTCTAGGGTGGCGTGACCCTCTTCCCGTTGTCAGGGTGGGTAGCGGCGACATTGAGTGTCATGATGAACGAGACTAGATGTGATCATGTCGTGGAATATTACTCTTGATCTAGTAAAGTATAATCCATTCACCGTAGGAATTGACTTCTGAAAGACCTTTTTCCCCTATCATAAATCTACTATATAGTAGGATATTGGTAGGAAAAAAGACCTTTCAGAGAGTAGTTCCTACCGTGAATGGAATATTGGCTGACGCGCTTGTCGTGTTGAGCTCTACCGCTGAGGACGGGGAGATCGAGGTTCGAATCTTGGTCAGGTGAACTGGGGTGGGGGTTCCTAAATGGTTTTCCACTCTCACTCCACGCAAATGCGTGTTCACTTCCTCTAATTCAACCTTCCCAAGTCCTTATCCATTAGAGTAATTAGTACTTATAGCGTATAACCCGAACGGGTAGTAAAACGCGGTGCTAAATATTATTATTATTATCTAGTAAAGTAATGTCGCAGAGGGTGGGGTCAGGGGGGGTTATATATGAGTATAAAAACTATTATTGGTTAAAGGCATGGTAACATTTTCTTGCAGACATCCCAAAAATATAAAATTAGCTTTACAAATGAAAGTACTCACTATTTGGTGTAATTTTTTATTAATGTTAGTTTTTTTAACACCGCGTCTTACTACCAATTTGAACTATACGCTTATGTACCGAATACGCTTATGGGTTAAGGATGAGGAAGGTTGAAATTTGACGAGTTGTAGCCGCATTAACAAAAAGAGAGAGAGAGAGAAAGCGTGGGAGACCATTTAGGAAGAATCACTCTTAGTGCACCCTAATGGAACTAAACCACAACCTCCTTGTCATCGGAAGTATTATTTATTGCGAGAGTAGCGCCTTAGACCACGTGGCCACCGAAGAGGCTAAATATTATATTACAGTAAGACATTTATAGGGAGAACCATTTTAGAAGACCATAACATGTTTATTTGGCGGAAGAAACAGTTAACTATCACTATTCTATTTATGTTTTACTTTCTCTCGACATATCAGCGAGAAAGTATTGTGATCTTCAACAAAATTGAAGACTATTACATTTTCCCTTCTCTCTTTCGATAGAACGTAAGGCTTTACCCAATAGGTAGGCACATGGTCTATGGCTGGATTTCTGAATACTAAGAAATCGAAGTTTGTATACCTGTCGGGGTAGTGAAGGTTGTTTTTCTTAAATGGTTTCCCACTATCCCTCTAACTAAATGTGTATACATTTCCTCTTAATTCCTCCTTACAACAATAGCGGCATTAGTACACATGCGTATATTCATAACTGGTAGGGAGAGGCAGTCAACTATTTTTAGAAATAGTTCTAATATATATATATTTTTATCAACTATTTTTAGAAATAGTTCTAATATATATATATATATTTTTTTTGTAGCGCCACGTTTCACAGCCTGTTAGGATTATACTAATGTGTGATAATTACGCTAATGTGTTAGGGATAAGGAAAGTTGAATTTTGAGGAGATGTACCCGTATTTACGTGGAAGGAGAGTCAAAAATATTCTCGGACAAGTAACCCTCAATACACACGACAAGAGTTTTAACTCCTATCTCCCCGTCATCGGCAGTATAGTCGATTGTTAAATTGACGCCTCAGACCATGCAGCCACTGAAGCGGGTATCATTTAGTTAAATAAAATAATGAATATTTTTTTTTTATTGGAACATCGGGTCATGAATCCCACTTGAAGCCTCTACACCTTTCCCGATTGTTAATAATTACAAGAATTATTATTATTATTAGCACCGCGTCTTACTACCCGTTCGGGTTGTACGCACTTACGCTAATGTGTAATGGTAGGGTGATTGTGAGATGAAATGGAGGACCTACAGTTTAACGTGGAATCCGAACCACGGTGGAGGCCTGGCATTCCCCACATTCACAAGATGTCTTGTCAGAGGTGAAGGAAGGGTTTGGTAATCAGATAAATCTGTGCCGGGATCGAGGATTGAACCNTAAATCTGTGCCGGGATCGAGGATTGAACCCCGGCCGCCAGCACAGAAGTCTGACACCTTACCCCTAGACCGCCAGGTCACCCAATTACAAGAAGCATTTCTATTTGCACCCATCCCTCCCAAATGTGGTCACGTGGTCCATCGGCCTGATTTATAGTCTTGTCCGGGGATTTAGCCAGTATCCCAGCAAACAAAATAACAACCAGTTATCCGCCTCGGTGGCCACATGGTCTGAGGCACTATTCTCGCACTAGACTAGACTGCCGATGACGGGGAGATTGAGGTTCAAATCTCAGTCGGGTGTACTGAGTTTGATTTATCCTAAATGGTTTTTATATCTCCCTCCACGCAAATATAGGTACACCTACTCTAAATTTAATCTTCCTAATCCCTAAAAACATTAGCATAATTAGTAGAAGAACGTATACTCCGAACGGGTAGTAAGACGCAGTGGTAAAAACAATCAGTTGAGATCAATAAGACGCCCAGTGGGCGTCCGAATCTCGGTTGTACGGTATTTACGCCCATAAATGTCAATTTAACCTAGTTTGGTCTCTTTCCATGCACTTAAGATAAAACTTTATTTGATATTAAAATCTTGAAGACAAAACTTTTAAATAAATATAAGTGTAAAATATATGAATAACAGTTTTATTTTGTAATGACAATTGGGTATGATTAAATTTATAAACAATAATTATAGTCTTTTCGTAACAAATTATTATTTTATTTGTACTTGCCCTTTCGGGGGAATTTACAGTTATACATATCAGTAAGACCTGACTCGATGGGTACGCAGACTAAATACCAAAATCGTTTAGTCTGGCTTACCGATGACAAGTCCAAGGTTCGAATTCCATCCGTGTGTATTATAGGAGTCATAAACTTATTTTAAACTCTACCTCCATGTAAATGTGCGAATATTTATCCTTAGCGTTTTATCGTGATTACATTTCAAATAGTAAAACGCAGGGCAAGGATTAATAATATTTTTTTTAGCAATGCATCTGCCACCCATCCTGTTTATATATACGGTTATTTACTAATGACACAATTGTGTTAGGGATGAGGAGTGTTGAACTTAGAGGAAATTCACCCGCACTTGCTCGGAGGACGTGGACAACCATATAGGAGAAACCAGCCTGAGTGCACCCGACCGGGATCGAACCATGATATCCCTGTGTTTGACAGTCTAGTCTATTGAGGGAGTAGCACCTTAGACCATGCGGTCAGGTGATTAATAATAATATAGTAGAGAGCTATCGTAGAGACGAGCTATGACCAAACAACAAACTGTTTGCCTATCGTTTGAACTAACTACGTTTTAAATTTGTTTAGAGTCCTAATAAACACGTCCATGCCGGAAAGTGGAAGGTATTCCACATTAGGGAACGTAGCACATGTGGAACAGTAATGAGCGAAGGCTCCAGAGGCGACAGCCAGCCATGCTGTGACTCTGTGTACGGTTCATTCGGAGCTGTAACCACTTATATTTTAATTAACTTTACCGGACTGATGAAACTTTGTAAGGTACTGAGTTAGAAAGTTTTGATTGGCTTGTAAAAAATAAGCACACGTGTTTGATGCAACAAAATTTTTCCCTTTTAAGAATTTAAAAATAAATAGTACGGAACTCCGCACGGACTTTCTCGCTCTATTGTTTAAATATGAAGGTATTTATTAAAAATGTGTAATAGAATATACACTAGAGAACCCCATAACACATTACACTATACAAACGTAAAACATTTTTTGACTCACAGTTAAACATTTTTAGAAGTTTATTTTCAAAGAATTAACTTTTCCATTTGTAAATTTGGACCAATACAACATTTTGGTATTGGGTCTCCAAGGGTCAAAACTTCGTATTAAAAAATTTCGACTTCAGCTTAAAATTTCCAGCATTTTATTAAGGTAAGCACAACTTATGGTTATCGCATTGCTATTAAACTTATCTAATATAAATTTTGACCAATAAAATAGGTCTATGACTATTGAGTCTAAAAGGAGAAAGATAGATTATTGCCGAACCAGGGGTGGATTCAGTAGGGGACAGAGGGGGCGCGCACCCCCTTTCAAAATATTAAATCATTCAAATCACTACTGGTTTTATTGTCATGTACCTCGGTCCCGCCACAGATTTATCTGATTACCAAACCCTTCCTTCACCTCTGACAAGACATCTTGTGAATGTGGGGAATGCCAGGCCTCCACCGTGGTTCGGATTCCACGTTAAACTGTAGGTCCTCCATTTCATCTCACAACCACCCTACCATTACACATTAGCGTAAGTGCGTATAACCCGAACGGGTAGTAAGACGTGGTGCTAATAATAATAATATTGTCATGTAATACTTTCTCAGTACCCAGATTTAATTTTTTAAATTGTTATTGGTAATATTATAATATTATTAATATATGGTAATTATTATAAATACTTAATACAATAATATTAAGTATTAAAATGGCGAAGATAGGCATTACTGAAATCACCCAAATTTAAGTTGCAGTCCTTTCACATTGTTGCAAAAACGTGGTTCAGATTTAAATATATTTCATCATTTTTAATATTACTATTTCAATGATTCATAATAAATAAATATATTTAAATAATTTATTTTTAAATAACGTGCTTTAAACAAAATTGTTGAATGATCCCACACACATGACGTGTCAGAATGGATCAGTGGTAAAATTTCGAGTTACAATGAGAAATAACTAACTATACTATAGAGTTCGATTGATCGAAATCTGAATAATTCCATCAATTTTGTATAGTTGATTGAATATCTAAAAAAAAATCTATTTATATAATGATTGTTAACATGCTTAAGCTTATTTCATTCTTAATAATCACAGTTTATTGTTCTTATTATTCGCTTTTAGTAAATTTGAATAATAATCGCAAATTTCGCGTTATATCCTTCATTAGAGGATTATTTTCAAGCTTAGCGCTACACTGAAAAACTACTTAAAGATTTACTCTCAAATTTTGAAGTATTTTAATGTCAACATTTCTTGAAGAACACCTCCCTACCCCCTTCAACCCATTCCCGACGGGAGCATTCGCACCCATCTCTCACCCCCCTCACGAAAATCCTGGATTCGCCCCTGTGCTGTACAAAACCTTCCCCTAAGGGTTGAAAGGAAAAACATCAACTTCTTGAAATACTTAATTGTTTGATTACCGTCAATGGCATTACAGAACTATTGCGTTTAAGCTGAAGGAGCATCTCTTTACAATTAAAGCTCACAAAATATATTAATATATTTTACAATATCTTAGAAACTATTGGTTCTATAAAAATATATTTAAAATTTTATTTTTAATTTTTAATAGCACTAACATTTTACAATGAAAAGTTATTTATTATCTCAAATAGTCGCGGAGATATATAAATTTCTGCTTCTGTAATGTACCCTAAAAGTCATTTTAATGGGAAAATGAAAAGAGCCACTTTGTTTATAATCTTAATGCCTGGATACGAGTTTAAAAAAAAAATGTTTTAGTCGATTTTGAGAAAATGGAGTTCTTCTCTTTTCACCCTCTAGTAATCTGCTATTAATGTTAGGGTTAGACATACACACAGACAGACGTCATTGTAAAAAAAAAACTCTTCTTAGGATTCGGGGGGTCATGAAACTTCAAAATCCATCAACATATCGAGCTAACATTTTTTGACGGTCGTAATACTTTACCTTAAAGTGTTGGAAAAGTTAAAAAAGTATATTTATATTGGCGTATAGCTTGAAAACTATTGATTTTATAAAAATATGTTTCAAGTAAAGATGTTTATTATAAAGAGATTTACATGTATGCAATGATAAGTAATCTCGTATCTCAAAGACTTACGGAGATAAAATTAAAAATTAGAATGTACGCATCAGACCGGAATCTTTAAAGTCATTTCGACGAAAAATTAAGAGTAACCATCTTGTTTATAATATTGATAAAAGCTTATAAATGAAATTTAATCAATATCTTTAAAACCCATTTTGATAAAATCATTTTTTTCTCCTTCTACCCTTAATCTTAGGGTTGTACATCTAAATCCAAAAATTCCTTGGGGTGACCCTATGAAAACTCTCGAAACCAAGTTTTAGCCCAATCAGTATAATAGTTTAGACTCTAGCCCGTGGTACAAATTGACATACAGGTGGACAGACACGCAGACGGCAATGCGAAAACAACTTTTTCGAATTCGGAGGGTCATTAAACGTCGACATTCATCAAAATCTCAACTTCAATTTTTTTTTACGATCACAATACTTTCTCTTCCTGTAAGGTAGTGAGAAAGTAAAAATATTGATATTGTGATCCCAAGGGTCAACACCTCGTATTAAAATGTCGACTTCCAGTTTTAAATATTTCTACATTTAACTAGGGGTTTCACGTCTTATGGTTATTGCATTGCTTTTAAATTACTCATTTATAAATTTTGACCAATATAATAGGTAAATATTGACCATTGAGTCTAATATGATAGAGATGGATCATTGTTGTACAAACATTTATCCTAAGAGGTTAAAGAAAGAGAACATACCCGTTTTGAGGGACGTACTCATTTCTTATTCTATGGCATTGCACATTTATTGCGTTAAAACTACAGTAGTATCTCCTTAAAATTAAACCTCACAAAATTGTATCAATATATTTGCCATTATCTCAGAAACTATTGGTTTTATTAATATATTTCATATACAAGTTGTTTTAATATTACTACGATTTTGCACTGAAAAGTTATCTAGTATCTCAAATAGTGGCGAAGATACGGACATTTCCGCTTCTGTAAGGTACCTTTAAATTCATTTTCACGGGAAAATTAAAATAGACAGTTTATTTATACTTTTAATCGATGCTTGGATACAAATTTTAATCAAAATCTTTAAAGCCAATTATGATAAAATCTATTTTTTCTCTTTACGCTTTTTACTAAACTTCTCTTAAATTTAGTGTTAAGCACACAGATAGACAGGCGGCATTCCAAAAACCACTTTTTAGAGTTCTAGGGGTCATGAAACGTCAAGACCCATCAACATCTCGGGCTAAATTATTTTTACTGTCTTAATACTTCTCTTTAGTGTTCTAAAAGGTAATATATAAATATTTGCGTATAGCTTGAATGTTATTGGTTTTATAAAAATATGTTCAGAATAAAAGATATGTATGATACATAGATCTTCATATTTGCAATTATTAAGTAAGTTCATATCTTAAATTATTTCGGAGATATGATAAAAAAAAATTAGAATTCATGCAATTGACTGGAACCCTAAAAATCATTCTCCGGAAATATTGAGCGTAGCCATTTTCTTTAAAATAATTATTAATGTTTTAAATGAAATTTAATAAAAATTGTAAGATCCGATTTTGAGAAAATTGATTTTTTCTATTTTTGCCCTTACTTAAAATAAAATTTTAGGGCTGGATATTTGATTCTAGAAATTCCTCGGGAGGACCTTAAGAAAACCTTAGATACTATATTTTATCGCAATGGGTTAAAGTAGTTTAGGCTCTAGCCCAAGGTACAGATAGATAGACAGTTTGGATTGCGAAAACAACATTTTTTTTGTTTCAGTACATGAATCGTCAAAATTTATCAAAATATTTAGTTAGATTTTTCTAGACGTTCACACTAATTTCTCTCCGAGTTGTCGAGAGAAAGTAAAACAGTTTTTTAATTTATCTGCTGCATTTATTGAATAATTGTATTGTTACAAAATGTAACTAAAGCAAATACATGGATCGATACACATAAGTACCTAGATTTATATTGAAACCTGAGAATATCCATCTATCTTTAATCCATAGGAATTGTGTGCTGTACATTACAATGTATTACATAAACATTATAGATTACATAAGAACCTAGATTTATATTGAAACCTGAGAATATCCATCAATCTTTAATCCATAGGAATTGTGTGCTGTACATTACAATGTATTACATAAACATTATAGATTACATAAGTACCTAGATTTATATTGAAACCTGAGAATATCCATCAATCTTTAATCCATAGGAATTGTGTGCTGTACATTACAATGTATTACATAAACATTATAGATTACCTACGCGTGTGCGTAATATAGTATGTATCAAGTTGAAATGAACCAATAATATAAAACTCTTGTTTTTTCCTCCACACATTATAAATGTTATTTGAATATTATTAAAAATAATACATTAGTAATAAATTATAGGGAATAATAAATTGATTATAAAACACTAGAAAACATATAATTATGGTTAAGTTAACACGTAATGTTCAGAAGCACATTATATTTAACACAACGTATAACACTGCCACACCAATAAATATTAACTATACATTTATAAAGTATTGTCAATATATTCTATTAAAACATTTTTGAAACTATTTTTATTTTTAAATTTACGATGCATTTAATATATATATTAACTAACAAATTAGCAGTTTCAATAGTTATACATATCTATTGAAACTGCTACATCATTAGTTAATATAGTGCACTTTAGAATAAAGCCTATTATAGCTAAATAATTCGTATTTTTTAAATTAAAAAAATAAATTGTTTTCTTCACCTTTAGATTTACAGTGATGGTAATTGATTAAAAATTAGTTTTTTTAAAATTCCTGAGTCCTGGGATCTATCTAGAAATACCTTGCGGATCTTGTTTACTCAGGAAAGCTTAAGGTTGTAATAAATCATAATTTATATTCGAATCCCACTGATATGAGCTATAGGTATTTCTTTTATTAAATGGGTTTCCTCTTTTCTTCAACGCAAATACGGGCACATTTCTAATAATTTCTTCCTTATTCTTCCCTAGTCGATTAGTGTAGGTAATACATTATCAACATAGGGAGTTGATACTGCAATTTTTGACACAAGCATAGAATTTTGCAGAGGTCTTGGCCTACCTAAGATATGTATTTTCAGAAATGGAGACCAAAAAATTCATTTGCGGGCAGGAGCTATGGCGTCATCAAGATGACCGACGCTTCGAAATGTTTATTTAAGTATACATCGTATACCACTTTATCAATTTCCGATTTGTATGTGTTTTTATTAAGGAAAACTTGCAGTATCGTAAAGAAAAATTACTTAACTAATGGAACACATAAAATTAGGCAAGTTTGTTTAATTTTACGGAAAAAAATTACACCAGCTTTTTGGTCTTGAACAAATTAAGATACAAAACAAAGTTTAATAATAATAATAGAAAAATAATATTGAAATAAAAAACAAGGTTTTCTCAACTCAAATGAACAAAATGGACTTAAGCTCTAGCGTAACCATACTTTGAGGGAACAATGTGGAATAACATGACTAATATCTTTGGCATTTCTGTACTTTCCCTGGCATATCTTACATATTCTAGTGCAGGGCAGATAATGTTTGCAGCAGTTTCAACGACTTTCAGAGCACCCTATGTAGCATCCAAAAGGGGCAGATGCCACAAATACATTTAAAAAAATAAGATGGGGGGAGTTTAACCCAGAGCGAGTGCCGAGAAGATCTAGGTTGTAAATGCAACCTAGACATTACAGTCCCACAACTCTCGACCCTCGAACCAGTTGTGGATATCAAATAAGTGAACCACTATCTAATCAGACAGCACGAGACTGCAGCCTTCATAAAGTTCATATAAAATTATAATGTTTGATGTGCATACCTCGGGAATAATGGGACATATATTAGCAAGATAAACAAACAGATCACGGAAAATTGATTTTTATTAACAACGCTCTATTGATGCGTAAAAGTTTAAACAATAGTATACCATTTAAATTGGTTAAAGGGAACCAATTGAAATATTCCATTTAAAGTTTAACATAGCATTTTATATCAGCTTATTGCGTACGCGAGACAAAATCAAAGACTTAACAAATAAAGTCATATGGTACTATTTAAAATAGATTGAACATTAAGGTAAACAAAAATCTCTATCTTAAAGAGACGGCCTTCCAGTAATGACAGATATATAACTATTAAATAATTTATCATTAAATATTTAATTCCTACATTTACAATCAAAGATTTACTAACCAATAAAAGGAGTTTTGTAAACGATAATAAACTATCACAACTTAACCAATTAAAATTACTCTTTTAAGATTTAACCTGTTACCAACATATATCAAATATATAATCGTCAGCCAAGAGAAATGGCGCCAAAAGTCGTTACATATACAAATTTATCCTTCGACAAAAACCATAATAAACTCTCGTCAAGACCCAAAAACGGGTATTCGTGAAAGTTATTAGAATAATTCTCAAAATTATCATGATCAAAAACTTATCAAACCTATCGTAATATCAATTATATTTTTGATTAGGCGCAAAGACCTCTTAATACCAAAGAGTAAAAGAATGCTCCTAACCATACTCTGTTACGTTATTAAATTTAAAAGTGTGGCCAAAAAGAGAATTTAGAAAAATAATTATTAATTATAAAGTTCCATAAGGCGAAACAGAATTTTGATCTTACATTTCTATAGACGGAGAAAACAGGAGCTTTGTGTTATTCCTACTAAGACATAGGCCCAATTGTGACGATATCGGTACAGAAAGCATAATATATACCCAACTCAGTGGAGAAAGACAGGAGAAGGGGGGAGGGTATAGTTCTGGACTACCATGGAAGAATGTGGCAGCGTCTCGATCATTCTAGCACGGAGACTCGCCATTGCGCATGCCCGGCCAAGCCAGCAGCCGCTCTGATTGCCACGCCTCAGGCTCTCTTAGTGTTCTGTTAGGCCGTGACAGTGAATGTTCGTCTTGAGGACTTGAGCCATTGTTCCATGCGAGTCTTGTCAGGAGATGAATGCGGTAAGTTTCTTCTATAATGTTGTTGTTTACGTCTGTGTTGTAAGCCCAATGCTACACCTATTTTACATTGACAACAAACAAACTACCGTAGAGGGTGACCTGGCGGCTTAGGGGTAAGAGTGGCAGATATCTGTGCTGGGGGTCCGGGGTTCAACCCTTGGTCCCGGGATAGATCTATCTGATTGCCAAACCCTTCCTTCACCTCTGACAAGACGTGTATTAATCACAACCTGTTAATGTGTGTAATAGCAGGCCTCCACCGTGGTTCGGATTCCACGTTAAACTGGTCCTCCATTTAATCACTCAATCACCCTACCATTACACATTGGCATAAGTGCGTGTAACTCGAAAGGGTAGTAAGACGCTGTGCTAATAATAATAATCTCTCGTAGAGCCAGATAAACTCGTCCGTTAAACAGAATTAGTGACAAGAATAGATATACACAACAATGTTAATAATGCAAGAATGATTTCCAACACAGCTCGGATAAATTAAATATATGGATAGCAGAGTGGTGCAGTGTTACCACCCAGTCTACTACCTCTTAGCTATGGCCACACTAGACTAAAGGGAAAGTGGGGGTAAGCTACATGAAAATATAAAGAAGAAAGACATTAGCAACAGATTGGTAACAATATTAATATTTTATTTAATAAAATTACAATTTAAACAAAAATTTACACGCCTCAAAAATCCATCAGGGGTTGTATTGAAAATCATATTAAACAAATGCGCAGTACTATCATGTGAATGTTTCCACACATGAAACATGTTCTTAAGACAACTAGGTCAGTCTGTAAGAGACAAACATTAGACCCAACAACACAATGTCAGTTTCACGACAGGGAATATTGACAAGACAAACTAAGATGTTGAATATCCAAGCAAATTACTTTATAAATATATAGTCAGAGAATTATTGATTACAAATAGAAAAGAGCCTAATTAGCATATCTAAAATATGTACGAAAGTTGTCTGCTACGGTACAATGAATACAGAAAAAAAAGGGGGAAGTTAAATTTAATATCGTACGAATATTTCAAAGAACACAAGAGTTTGGCTTACAGACCATAGGTCAAACTTCCGCGGGACTATTAAATGTTGACACAATTAAAATCCCTACTTGTTAATAAAAATTATATAACATACAAAAATAATTCTAGATAATCCACAATTAAATTCAATCAAATAATTTGGAAAATATTCAAAGTCAAAATCAAACCAACTGCAAAATTTTACGTTACTTTACCAAACAATTTAATATAAGAAAACATCGTAAAAAGATGAGTTTACATTAACAGCTAAATTCAGACATTTCAAATAAAATACTACTAGCAAAGATTTAGTTAAAAAATATGGCAATCTTATATATGCAGTGACCTCACTGACACTAGCACTTAATTAGCGGCAAAAAGGATTAGGTGTCCCATTACAAAATTTAATATTACAAACAATATTAATTTTAGCAAATAGTTTGCGTTGCCTATTCAGGTTTATTCCAATAAATACGTTACTTTAATTTCAAAACTGAACAAGCCATAGTTCATGTCTATTAAATTAATATCAATTAAATAAATTTATAGAGAATACGAAAAACATCCTGAAAATGTCCAAATCCACGACCTGATGGCGTCTAATACAATATTCTAGGAAATTACTTCTCCCGAAGGCGTCCAATTTAATAGTCTAGGACATGACTTATCCTGAAGACGTCCAATTTAATAGTCTAGGACATGACTTCTACTGAAGGCGTCCAATTTAACAGTCAAATTGCATTCAGAATCACCGGGTCTAAATAGTGTTTCTTGTCGTCTGGGGTTGAAAGTGAAGGGGTATGGGGGATTGTCCATATACGTCAGTGACGTCCTATCAACCACTTCGATGGATCAGTACGTACACCATCTATCAAGCCTCGATTGGCTGGCCTCTCTCCATAACGTCCGCCAGTGTTGACAAAATTTATTTTTAACCAGGGCACCAGAGCACTCAACATGCGCTGTCTTGGAGGTAGATTCCGTCTTGCCCGCAGGGTGGCAGGTTAGTCGTAATTCCTGTACTGTTGTGAGCGTCATTCCTGAGTCCCATCTGCATCATTTTGACTCGTACTCTTGGCACATCAGATGCAGTTACACCAAGGGCCAGTTTCATAGTCAAGTTTAGTACGCCTCAAGTGCAGCGCTACACTAAGTACATGACGACACCTACCTAAACCAGAATGGAATGGGCCAGTTTCATATGTGAGAACGGCCCATTCCATTCTGGTTTAGGTAGGTGTCGTTATGTACTTAGTGTAGCGCCGCACTTGAGGCGTAATAAATTTAACTATGAAACTGGCCCCAAGGCTCGTTCGTCCCACTCTTCAATTTAGGACGCGGCGAGTATAGTCCAGTCTTGAAGGTTGTTCTAGCCAGACGATACAAAGGGTAAGTATATGAACATTTTATTGATTGCAAAGAGTTTATTATTGTTTGATATGGCTTAGTATTGTAGACGGATTCTACATTGGACTACAATAGAGAAGCTTACTATTGCAGGAAGTTTATTAATATTGCGGTTTCATACGGAGTTGGTAGTATGACTTGAAGATTAGTATGGGGGTGGGGGGGTATGACTTGAAGATTATTATGGAGGGTGGTATGATGTAACATCACCAAATGTTACACATTTACTAATTAGTCTAGAATATTAATACCTTTTAGGGTTATATGCATATGTAGCAAGTACATTAGTGTCTTTTGTGGTCAGTAAGGGTACATTTAAAGAAAGTTTATTTGCATAGCGAGGAGCGTTAGTGGGAAACCATTTAGGGAAAAACCTCCTCAATACACAGAGACGGGATTAAAACCCCGATCTATCCAACATCGCCGGTACAGTATTTAGCAGTAATGATACCGTAGATAATTTTGTCACCGAAGTAGGTTTTATTTAGTTCCGTTATGTATCAATCTAAGCTCATTGCTTAAAATTTTTTTTGCGGGCCATTACATAATCTAGAACCTTCATGAGTGAAAGACAACTTAAGTTATTAAAATATGTTTTTGGTTGTGATGTTGTTAGTAGTTGTGGTTTCCATGGTTGTATAATCGATATATATTCCCGCTCCACTTCGTTTGGTTTTCATTGTGTTTATGATGTGTCCAATAATTAGGGCTTAAAACTCAATACTAAACCTATCAAAATAATAAGTTTTCATTTCAAACAAATTAATATTAAATTATTATTTTTTGTATCGGGTCTCACTAAATATCCGGGATGGATGTATTTAATAATAAAAAATTTATAAAGAGAAGGAAGGTGTAATTGATATAAAATGTACCCCTATTTACTTGGAGGGAGAGTGGTAAACCCGTTAGTAAGACTTACTCTTAATATACCCAGTGGAGATTTGAGCCCCATACTCTACGTTACGGATGAAACAGATTAAATAATCTTGAATTTCATTTGTTATTATTATTATTATTATCATCATAATCTTAATTTACATATTATATTTATATAGCTACTACTGGTACTATTTAAATTCCTGTATATATTATTCATTAAATTTATAACGAATCAACCATGATTTAAACTTATTATTATTATTAATATTATTAATGTTAAATACAATTTTAGAGAGATGTGTTGATTAAATATATATTTGTATAAAATTTAGATATCGAAGGCCTACAGAGAACCTTATTTTACTAAAAGTTCCTAAAATTTTCATTTAAATTTAAGGAAAAATACAAAAATGTCTTGATATTAATTCGTGTTGTTGGTTTTTGAACGTTCATTTATGAGTTTCTGGATGGTAGGATTGAACTGGCCCAACATGACGAGATATGTAGCTAGAGTTAGAATAATCTGAAACAAAGAATGTAACCAACATTTTAATGGTGATATCTCTCTAACACGTCTCTACGTAAGTACAACTTGAATGGCCAGCGTTACACAAACATACCATCATAAAATATCTACAAATAATATTTAATTTAAAATTAGGTAAATCATATTGAGCGGAAAACGTAATATTTAAAAAATATACTGCAAAACTGAGGTTTCAAAATTTAAGTAACTGTATACCCTTAAAAATGTGGATACTATTCAATAGTAAATAAACGTTTACTTTAAATTCCTCAAATTATATATGTTATCGGTAATGTGTGTAAACAAAGCATTATATAAAATGCGCAGGCTTTCTATATAATTCCTAAGTGGTTTTAGCAAAGTATGAAATAAATTAATTTTGGCTGTTGTATTTCATACTTTTCTTGGGAAATTTATAGAATAACCAATCATTATATAATACATAAAACATTAGCAAACCTAATCTAACCTTACCTTAGTTTACCTAACTACCATAATCTAAAATAACCTAACCTGGCCAACTTAAATACTAGCAATTAAGTGAACCTGCAAGAAAACGGCGCAAGGCTACATAGAACTGAATAAAAGAATTGATAACATATTCTGGGATATCAAAAAGACAAAGAATTTTAAAATAGATATGAGATACAAACTTCTTTATTTCATACTTTGCCAAAACCACTCTGGCATTATATAGAATGCTTAGGCATAGAACGCCTGGATTTTACACATTACCAGTGATATATATTAATTACACCTCCAAAAATAATACCTCTAATAAGTCACGGGGTAGGGAAGAAAACAAGATAACCCTCATTTTATAAATAATTGGTCTAGCCCTTCTTTCCTGTAGCTTGCCTCTTGAACTACAAGTTGTTTTTATGGTCAGTCAATACCCCGAGGAAAGCTTATAGCTACAAATAATCTTAAATTTTTGTATAGCTTGATTTCACGATTTTTTAGACATTTATAAAGTGACACCCATCTAAATATATGAATATCATCATTTATTTGCTCTGACCCTCAATTATGCCTCTAGTAATAGGCCTATATCCTCTCAATTATGCCTCTAGTAATAGGCCTATATCCTCTCAATTATGCCTCTAGTAATAGGCCTATATCCTCTCAATTATGCCTCTAGTAATAGGCCTATATCCTCTCAATTATGCCTCTAATAATAGGCCTATATCCCCTCAATTATGCCTCTAATAATAGGCCTATATCCCCTCAATTATGCCTCTAGTAATGTATGTATAAATTATTATAGGTATTTAAAGGGGGCGCTCTGAACTGATGATATCAACCCATGACTTGTAAATTAAATTAAATTTTTAACAGACACAACACTCATCCTCCTGGCCGATAGTTCAACATGTAAAAATAGAAGCCCACATTTCACTAATTATATATTTTACGGCCTTGCTAGGAATAGAACATGGGTACCTCAGTGCACTGTCCAGACATCCTACCTACTAAGATAAGGTTTTGAAAAATACATTCTATAAAGTGTTCAAAATTATAGATATAAATATATGAGCAGTATGGGCTAGTCGAATTCGACTCCTTTATGGAGTAGTTTATTTTCATAGAGTGGACTTCTTTAAATATATCTGTAAATTGCACCGAACTCTGACAAAATAGTAATTCAAGTATCGAAAAAGTTAGTATAATGTAAAGTATATACACTTTACAATAACATTTTACTTGCTACACTAATATTATATTTTTACTTTGTATTATATAATTGCTAACATTCTTTATAAAGCCTAAATTCAAATGTGGTTTTACTTAGAGATAGTATTACATCTCGTATTGGTGTCATTGATTCATTGTACATTTGCACACTAATACAATATATATTTAGTAAATTTTAAATTCCTGAATATTATTTACTTAAACTTTATACTAATGAAAGGAAAACAAACCATCCTTTATTAACACATAATATATATATATATATATATATATATATATATATATATATATATATCAACATTTCATTTTCATCCAAAAGATTAATATGGTGTCATAAAGTTTAGAATCAGCTTTTGTTATATAGTTATTTGAACATATTTAATAAATTTAGATAATACATATTGACAACATTCACATGTGAGTGTTCTGTTATTGCTCACCGTTAGTAAAAGCGTCTTGTTCACTTTACAGAAGCCAGCGGCCGATATATGGACGGGGCGAGCCAACATTATCAGCTTGGCCTGAGGATAAACAATAATAAATGGTAGTTCAAACAAATATAGCAGTACATATTAATGAAGAGAAAAGATAGCCATTCATATTGTCAATAAAAGTTTGGATCAAAATATAATATTAAATATAAAGTGCAAGGTTATATAATTTTAATAGTGTGTATAGCAATATATATATTATTATGAATAAAAAGTGCAGATAGGCCTATATGTTTTATATTGAATATATGAATAATGTTGCATGAATAATATTTAGTAGAGAGCAGCACTGTATCATATAAAATAAAGAATCAAGTAATATAAAATGTTGATTGAAAATTCAGTAATATGTCAAGTGAAATAATACTAATTATGATAAGACGAGATTTAGAAAACGAGTTTAAAGAAAATCTAGAGAACATTAATGTATATATATAGAGAGAGAGAGAGAGAGCATTGTAATTATATTTACTTGAAACTGGCTCCTAGAATCGATTCTGGAAAGAGATGCTTCTCTCATATCCCGTTGCAGCACTAAGGTCTGAAATTACATTTAATTATTATTTCGTTCTATTAAAATAAATCAACTTAAGTTAAAACTATGTAAAGTACATTTATTTTTCTTAATATATATATATAGATAGGTATAATTATATAAAATAGTATTATCATATACAACATAAGATAATTATATATTAGACAGTAAACAAAATATATAACAGCAGCAGCTAAAAACTAGAAAGTCGAATTCAATTCAATATTTAGATGATTATTTTGATGAAATTTTTCGGTACAGATAGGAAATAAATTATATCTATATTTTTAGAAACAATGTTATAATTATAATATGAACGCAACTTCAGCTCCATAGACCAAAGTATATGTATATAAGTACATATGTAGCTACTCAGGTATTGTATTTTACGATCACCTACATAAAACCCGCTCCAGTAGCCGCAAGGTCTAACGTGCTACTCTCACGTTAGATGAGACTGCCGATTACAAGGAGATCGAGGTTTGAATCTCGGTGCAGTGTACGGAGCTTTTTATACAAAATGGTTTTCCACTCTTCCTCCACGAAAATTCTGATACACCTCGTCTAAATTTAACCAGTTTAATCCCTAGAAATCATTAGTGTAATTAGTAAATAAGCGTATAAAC
Organism: Timema californicum; assembly: GCA_902141385.1. NCBI lineage: Eukaryota > Metazoa > Arthropoda > Insecta > Phasmatodea > Timematidae > Timema > Timema californicum. Next base: position 52,594 of record CABFOW010003628.1, read on the forward strand.
TGAACTGGTAGTAATGCACGATGCCAAATAAAGACTCACGAAACCCCAAGACTAACAATACGAAAATTTACTTTCTCAAAATCGGGGGACTTAAATATTAAATTTGCTTCTGTTTATAGATATTGTTTTCTTAGTAACAAGACTGAGGGTGACCTGGCGGCCTAGGGGTAAGGTGTCGGACTTCTGTGCTGGCAGCGGGGGTTCAATCCTCTGTCCCGGTAAAGATTTATCTGATTACCAAACCCTTCCTTCACCTCTGACAAGACATCTTGTGAACGTGGGGAATGCCAGGCCTCCACCGAGGTTCGGATTCCACGTTAAAATGTAGGTCTCCCATTCACCCTACCATTACACATTAGCGTAAGTGCGTATAACCCGAACGAGTAGTAAGACGCAGTGCTAATAATAATAATAATAACTTATTTTATTGTTGTCATTATAATATGAAAACCACAAAGCACAAACACACAATGACACAAAAACAGATAGTTTGGAAATTTGAAAAAAATTTACGAAGAAAAATATTATACTCGTTTTTATGGCATTTATATATTGTGTATCTTATTTTTTAGAAATATACTTGCAAAAGTACCCGTAGTTGCACTAAATGTATTGCGTGTTCTCCCGTGGTATTTCTTTTATTTGATTCAAACAGACAGAAAAAAACTCTTAATTTTATGTCTTCTGACAATGTTCTTAATGCATTTAAAAAACTATTAAAAAATTTAAAATTACAGCTGGGAGTTCCACATGTTTGTGCACAGGTCCCAGTAATTTTAAAATTTCAGTCCTCTGTGTGTGGTTGATATCTTGCAACGTTAATGACAGATACCCAAACAAACTTATAATTTTATTTATATAATATTAATTATAAAAATGCATTGTAAGTTTTGAACAGTACTGTGTTCTTAAACATTAACAAAATAGACCAAAGTCTAGTAGTAATTAAATGCTTCAACATGGTGTTTAAACGATTTATTCAGAGTTCACAAATAGTGCAGTAACGGCCATAGCAGCTATCAGTATAAATATATCTGAATATACCACCTTTAAAATAAATGGTGCAACAAATCACACTATATCTATATTGGAATACAATTGTCATAAAAAGGAATACTATGAAATAATCTCCAGTACAAACACATCCTATTGTTAATCACAATAAATGCTCTTCATGTATTCATTTCAAACAAAAGGGTTCAAATATATTTAAGAAAGTTTAAATTTTCAAAAATCATTTATTTGTAAAGTACCAACAAACTGTTTGTAATTTGTAAAAATAAAAACATATTCTGATTTATCATGAGCAATAGCTAACAGCTGATACGTATTTTGAACTTAATTATGATCAAGGTAATTTTGGAAAAGTTTCAAATTTTCTATGATCTTTCATGAGTAAACTACCCTCTTAAATTAATGTATCGGGAAAAACAAATATATCTTATTATTTATACTGTATAATATTTAGTATCAATATAGTAATTTTTAACATACATTTAGAGCATTTTTTTAAAAGTTCTAATTTTTCAATTGTCAGTCATGAATAAACTAATAAATATAATTTTTTTAAAAGAAAGGTACATAAATAAAATAATTGGTATTGTAAAAACTCTACAAAAAACCTATTTTGAACCAAAGAGCAATTTTAAAAATATTTGAGAATTTAAAAATAATAGTCAGATTATGTACACTTAAACCAATTTTCTACCAAAAAACCAGGATACAGTTTTATTTGGCATGCCCATCAATTCCCAGATAAACATTATAATTAAAAATCTGTATTCAATATCACAAATGTTAAAATTTTCAATAATCACTCACAATTTAACTAACCTTATATAAATTCTCACCATAAAACAAATTAGAGTGTGCTACTTTAGAGATTAAACATTCTACATATATAAATTTTAAACTAAATAATTAAAGTCAATTTTTGGAAAAATCTGAATAAAAAAATCACTCATCGGTAAACTACCCTAGTTTAAGGGCAAGGGTAAATATTAAAAGTCTCAAATTATGACCATTATAATACATAAATATTAAGTTTTAACCAAATCAGTCGAACCATTTCAGATTCGTGGCCAAGGAAATAGAGACGTACAGGGGGACAGACCTAATTGTAAAGTCACTGTTTAAATTCGGGGAACAAATAAAACGAAGATTCATACTAATATAGAGGTTGAAAGCTCTCACCATTACAATACTTTATTTTTATGTGAGAAAGTAAAATGGCTCCTATTGTAATTCTTTAAATAGAAAATAACGTTTAAATAAAATTATAGTTTTGTGACTCGAGTAGTGAACTATTATAATAAATACTATAGTTTTATGTGTGTAAGAGATAATTAGATTTATTACTCTTACCGATTCCTCGAGACTGGCTGGCACAGCCGTCGATACGTACAAAGCAACCATATTTATAACAAAGAATATGATCTGCATAGAACCCCACAGTTGCTTGATGTACCCGTAAACGTATACATCGTGCAGAAAATCCAAGAAGATAGTCATGAAGAACAGTAATAGCCTCCATCCATAGGCGTCGTTGAGTTTCTCGATGATGCTGCAAAGTTGCCCATGCATCGTGCGGACCTTCTCCAGCCGGACATCATCAGACACCGGATATCCGCATCGCACGTCTGTGGTCAACAATTGACTCACCAATATCTTACAGTGACTGTTCAGAATCTCGAACCTCGTCTTCAGACTGTAGCAGTAGAACAGAAAGGCGCTGACGTAGAACATCCTTGTAAACACTGGAATAACACCAACCACTCCCAAAATTAATGAAGAGATTAGCTGTTGGCAATCGCTATCATGCATAGAGATTCGTTTAATCACAACTGTCAGTAACATACTTATTACCACCAAAACGATAATGGCGGACCAGATTATTCCTCTGTTACATTTGTATGTAGTTATGGCTATTCTCATCTCTTTACAGGATCTATCGAAATCTCCTATGAGGCGTACAAGGTCAGGTTGAAACCTGTCATAGTAATGGCACAGAGAGATGATCAAAGCAGATCTCGTCACTGAATATGGCATCATAAGAATAATCCATTTGTCGTACTCCAACATGATGTTGAAAACGTTCAATGTGGTGTGAAGAATGATCCCCCAGAAGAAGTCCGCGGACATGACGCGGTAACGCAGGAGAGAGCCGTCTTTTTGGGAGACATTCTGTAAAGGGAACACCCCGAATATCTTCAAAAGAACTGCCAAGGGTCGAAACAACGGATAAAAAACTTCATTTTCTAAGGAACTATCCACTTGAATTTTCACTACTTTTGATGAAACTCTTGGAAAAAGATTTTTCCATTTTCTCGAGAGTTTTCCTTTAAACATGCTTTATATTTGCTTAAAATGGTCAATAAAGAACTTTATCTGCGTCCACTGTATACGACTAGAGAATGGCAAATGTTTAATTAATAGCCTACATTAGACCAAAAACCTAATATATTTATGTTTTGTGTGTGTAAACGTTAAAAATACCCAGAGAGTTGACGTATTGAGCTCGATGTCTCAGAATTCTCACTACACAAAGTGTTTATTATTTCATAAAATGATGAGTAATCTCTTAAAATGAAATGTCTGTTTAGTGTCAACATTAACAAGCCTATTGGATGGAACCATTAGTAATAATGGACAAAAGCACTTTATCTAATCCTTAAAATGTTGGTAAATATTATGATAAACGTACAACTTTCTTAAAGTTTTTTTTTATTTGCCACACATTTTCATTATTAAAACCAAATACAACTATTTTGGTGTACTTCCATTGATTATTTTTACTCTTTTATCTTAACACGTTCTCATTATTCGTATGGGATCCCCAATCTTGATTGTGCTTGTGGGAGAGATAGGATGAAGGTGGAGTTAGGAATAAATATACTTACATTTGCTAGCGGGTAAATTAGAAAACACTTTGAATTAATACTTTCACTACACCCAGCTGGAATACGAGCCCCCAACCCACTCATTACCAGAAAACCGTACAAAATAAATCTGAGATTTAGTCCATTTCCTCATCGATGTGGGTGGCCTTCATAAAAAATGAACATTTTATTTATTCATTCATATATACAATATACATGGACTTTCAATATATCAACTGACAAAAGCATATCTACTCCTTATATTAGTCGGACCCTATGAAACAATGAATAAGACCTTTAATGGAATTAAAGACAAAAAGAAGATAAAAAAAGGTTGCTAGTAATATTTTTTTTACTTATAATAATCAGAGACATTATCAGTACTACAAGAGCTTGACTCAGATCACAACCCACTACTTTGCGAGTGGGACATCAACATCGAACACCACACAAACTGGCACAAACCGACTACAAGGACAACCGATTGGACAAGGTAAAAATCTGAACTACAAGAAATGCTCCCGATAAACTTACAAATAGAAACGGAAGAAGATTTTGACGTGGCGATAGAAATATTTACGACTACTTTGCAAGAAATCTACAAAACTCATACCACGACTTCGCAAAAAAGACAAGACCTGAGAATTGACCACCCAGAATTAAACTACAGTCTAGCCCTCAAAAGGGAAGCCCGTAGAGACTGGCAAAGAACGAGAACACCGCAAGCGAAAACCAACTATAACAGACTTAAAGCCATAGTAAGAAGAATGGTAAACCAAATTCGAAGAACAAATTGGAACACATTTGTCACAGAAACAGCCACAAACCTTCAGCAAACATGGAAGATAACAAATATTCTCAAAGGGACATAAAAAAAACGGGCACGCCAGCTATCCACGGCCGACAGGGGATGGCCTACACCAGCAAAGACAAAGCCGAAGCCATAGCAGAAACCTTAAAAGACCAATTCAAGCCAAATCCAACCCAAGAGGAAGTTTTCAATAGAGGAGTCATCAGAACAGTAAACGAATACATAGACAGACCAGTAGCAGAGACACCATAACCAATCACCGATCACGAAATTCAAACCTCTATTAAAACACTTAGACCAAACAAGGCACCGGGACTTAACGAAATAAGGAACAAAATGTTAAAAAAACCTACCTCAAACTTCAATAGCTCACCTGACCCAAGTACTGAATAAAGCACTCAAACTTGCATACTTCCCAAATACTTGGAAAAACGCCAAAATAATCACCATAAAAAAACCAGGAAAAAATGGAATCTTCCCTCAAAACAGAAGACCAATAAGACTACTTAGCACTATTGGAAAACTTTACGAAGCACTCATACAAAAGAAACTAAGACAGCATACAGAAAACCACAATATAATCCCCGACGCACAATTTGGCTTCAAGGCACAACATTCAACGACNTACAAAAGAGACTAAGACAGCATACAGAAAACCACAATATAATCCCTGACGCACAATTTGGCTTCAAGGTACAACATTCAACGAATCACCCGCTACTCAACTTCATTGAAGACGCAACGGAAGGATTCAACCAACGAGAGTACATGATAGCCATATTCTTAGATGTGGAGAAAGCATTTGATAAAGTGTGGCATTATGGACTCATTCACAAGATGATAAACTACAACTTCCCACAAGGACTCATACAATTAATCAGCAACTACCTGAAAAATAGGAAATTCCAAGTTTACATAGAGGGCACACTGTCAGAGAGAGGGAATATAAAGGCGGGTGTACCACAAGGGTCAGTTCTGGCTCCCTTCCTGTACAACATATACGTTGCAGACGTACCAACCAGTCCAAGAATGACCATAAGACTATTCGCAGACGACACGTTAATATACACAAAAGAAAGAAACATCTACTATGCATCACTAGCAACACAACGGTACTTGAAGACGTTAGATGCATGGCTTTCCAAATGGAGGGTCAAAATGAATACCGAAAAATCTACGGCAATGGTTGTGACAAGAAACAGACTACTACCACCGGAAAACTTCACTCTCTATCAGGAAGAAATACCTTTTAAAAACCAAACTAAATACCTTGGTATCAACATTGACAGAAGACTCACTTGGGCAAACCACATAGGACAAACCAACAAAAAAGCGAAGGCAGTATTTGTACAACTATACCCAATACTAAAAGGACAACAACTAGGCCAACAAACCAAACTCATAATATACAATAGTGTTATACAGGCAATTATGCTCTACGGCTGCGTAGGGTGGGGATACGCAGCCAAGACGCACGTTACCAAACTACAGACAACATAAAATATGATCCTAAGGGTGATAACCGGGGTAGATAGAAGAACAAGGACAGATAACCTTCACAACTTGACAAACACCAAGACACTGATAGAAATTTTCAAAGAGAGAAGAGACAAATTCTACATTCAAAGTGCAGCACATGTAAACCCCATAATCAGATCACTGAGAAACTATGACCCACATGAAGGAAGGTCCTACAAACGTCCGAGATTTGAGTAGCAACAGATCCACTAACAACTTCACTTTCACATTCATCCTTCATCAAGTGTATATTTGACTAATCAAACATGTAATTCCTTTTCAGGTAATCATTCTCAAATTCACAATCAATCAACTCCATCAGTCACTAGATATAATGTTCAGCAATTCACAAAATCACCCTCACATCATGAGGAGAAGGGCTAGCGTATGCTTCCTGTAACTCGCAAAATAATACAGCCCTTTCGCAGGTGACCTAGCTTGACGCTTCTGTCAAGGTGTATATCCTGAGTCGGGCTACAAATAATGCAAACCGTGTACTTGTACAAATAATTCATTGGTACAAAGTCATTTAATATTAAAGCTCATGCAACGAGGATAAGGATATGTTAAAACAACCTATAACTCGCATATCAAATCAGCCAAAGCTTCCCCATCTTGCCAAGGTATCTGTTGGCAAGTGAGGAGGTAGCGGCAACAGGGGAAACCCAAACATATCTACAATTGTTTATACTTACTTTAAACTTTATTTTGCAGTTTTGTTTCATAGAAAATTAAGCATTGTGTAAGGTGAAATTTGTTACCATTGTATGCATGACCATGACCATATTTTCAAGTTTATTTGTCTTTAGACAATTTTAGGTACAGCCAAGAAAATTTTAGCTATTCCTGAATCTGAAATAAGGTATAAAAGCCAACTATTTAATTTTTATTTAAATAATTAAATATGTTTATTTCATTAAACACATTTATAATTTAGGTACATGAAAGAATGGAGTTAGAAATTGGAGCAAAACTTGAAAGCCCAACTCGCAAGATAAGCACACATAATTGGATTCAAAGGAGATTAAAAATACATATTGTCCATTTGGAAGATAATTATAGATGGTAATAAACCGTCCTTAATTGGAGATTTAGACCAGAACAAGAATTTAGAGTTTAATGGAATAATGCAAGACTTAATGAGCCTTATAAACACATTTATTAATATCACTAACAATTTTATTATGAAAGAAATGTGGATTGGAATGTGAATAACCAAATTATTGGACCCTCGTCAACATGGAAATCTCACTTTTCAAAGTACTAATGGCATGCCTTTGGTCTTTTTTTGTAAGCTATAGAATCAAAGATGGTTTAACTATATTGTTTATATTTTAAACATGTAAGAGATCATAATATAAACACTGTTAATTTTGTTATTACAGGTGATATTTGCATTGCACATGTATATAAAAAAATCATATTTAAAGATGAAATAAAAACCACAATTATATTCACACAAAAATAGAGATGGATGTGTAATGATTTGTATTACATTTTGATTACAGTGAAAAAACTTCTCAATTTCAATACCTATTTGTGTACATTTAGGTTATTTTAACAAATTTATTATAGTTGAACATTTTATTTGCGTTCCCTTGAAAATGCCACATTCCCCAATGTTAAAAATACTAACCAAACAAATTTTGACCTTTTAGCCCAAACTAATACATTAACCAAAAGTTTCTTGATTCCAAAAACTAATTTATATCAACTCCACCAGTGATTAAATATTTTAAAAACAATGTAAGTCAATCTTTTCAATTCTAAATTGTACCTATAATATTGGGTGTGTGAAGGTAGTATGGAAAAGTGGGAGGCAGGGGCGAAGAGAAGAGATCAGTATTCATTTTATATTTTGAAAATTACATTTTATTTTAATATGAATAGTTTTAAAAGTGCCTTTAATTTAACAACCAAAATAACCAGGCCCCACAATTTGTATTAATAATGGATTTAAAACTCGGTGTCTGTAACATTTCAAAATGTCTTTAAAAAAATCACTGAATCTGGCTTAAATCTTATTTGGCACAAAAATAACCCCCCCCCCTACTTAAATGCGGGAGTTTTCACAACCAAATTAAAAGAGATAAATAAAGTGTAAGGTTAGGAAAGCACTAGTTGGCCTGGAACTTAATGAAGAGTGAAAGCTGAAAGAGCAAGAGGGATTAAATAAGACAAAATATTATTAATTATATTAATCAGTACCATATTTCTTTTATAAAATCATAGGTAAAAAAATATAATTAAATACCATATTAACTTTCAAAAACATCTATGCAAAAATATATTATTATAAAAATAATATTTCAAAAACAAAATTAAATAATAATCCACCACATAATCTTATAAAAAAAAGGGCATTGGAATATATTTAAGTGTATATTTTCAAAATGCATCGACATTCTAGTCAACATGACTAAATTAATCGGTAAATTATATATTATTTTCAAGTAGAAATATCACATTAATAAAGGAAAATTTAAGACCATACAAGTTGAGTACTGTAGTTTTAAAATTATTTTTTGCTCAAATTAGCAAATATAACTATATCATCAAACATACATTTGATTTGTTTAAATAACAAAAATAATGTTTGTGTTTATAATTTTAACATTTAATAACATTATTTTTTTCTTTTAACTTATTTATTTGATGACATAATGGAACTGTCAGTCTGACAGGGTATAGCTTACTTGAGGTTTTAATTAAATAAGAGCAAAAATGTAATGCTTTGATCAAATTCAGAGACGTCTTAAAGCATGTGCGTGTATGTACAAAATATGTAGAGGATGAGGGGCATATATGAGCCCTTGGTCAGGGCCTAACCCTAAGGAGTGGGAACAAGAAACCAAACCAAAACAAGAAATATTTGTTAACTATTATACATAAAGAGAGTATAAGTTGAGAAGCATCTAAATACACAAAACTATATAAGATGTCATCATTATCTGACTCCATGTTTACATACACATCGTCCTCGGGCAGTAGGCTGAATTTCATTCAGTTAAGTAAATGTTGGTGCATGATTGTGTTTAGACAGTTTGCTATGAAAATGTACCTATAATAATAATGTTTCAATTGTTGCTTTTTGTGCTGTTAACTACTTGATTGTATACTATCTTTAACGTGTAATTGTGATTAGTGTCAAAGTTTTAACTTAACTAACCACCGCGTAAAGTTTTTATTTCATAAATAAGAGTTTAATAACATTGCATAGTTTTGAAAATGGTGCAAGTAAAAGAAAAAGTACAAGGATTTTCAAAAACTTTTTAACAAATTTGGCAAAAGCATTGTACTGTGAGTCCATGTGAGGATGTTATTGTTGGTGCTGAAAATATATAGCCCCATATTGAGGGAAATGGACACTAAGGCTACCAAAATGATGAAAAAGAAGTATAGATTGCCGATTTTATAAGTTAAAAAAAAATCTCTCTTTAGGCAAGGACCAAAAACTGAAACCAATGAATTTAGTTTATTTTGGATTTGTCACTTCTTTTATAACAGTCGAATTTTCACAACAAATAAAAAAAGACAAACATTAGTCTGCAATAAATCAAATTATCATCAACTCAGACCATAAGTGGGTCAATTAACAATCAGGCCATAGAATACCAAGTATTTAAGAGGCTCTGTAATTTCTCAGAAAAGAAAAAAAACTCAAAACTTTAATAACATGTATCAATACACTAAAATTTAAAAAAAAAATTTGCTGGATTAACAAACACCAATAAAATCATGATCTCACTGAATATTTTTCTTTATTTAATATTTTCATACTACCCGTGGAACTTTATAATCTCAGCCGCCAACCTTCTAAACAATTATGGTAACCATTTTTGAATTTTAATATTTATAAAAAAATATGTGCCCAACAAAGCTTTTATAATAACACAGGTTCGGTGGTCCGGCCATTGTAGCAGCGCTCGTTGCTATAAAGGTCCGTTGAAGCTTTCCTCAATATTTACTTTTGGATTATTGAATTAAAAAAATTTGTACAAATATATAGAGCAAAGTGAGGCCTTTAGATGTGTTAAGATGGCCCTGTCTATGTTATCAAATCAATGTATTAGTGAATTTAAAGATTCAAACACAACTAAAATCCCTTTAACCATTTTAAAATTTACAGCTATCATAAACAAAGAATATATAATAAAGGTTTTAAAGAACATGTATTAATATATTAGAGAAAAAACTTTGTTCGCAATAAAAGAAATTAAAACCGAAAGAAAATTATGAATTAGCATTTAGTTATTTAATATTTTGTCTTATCCAGTAAATTTGAATCATATGGTTTAGGCCTATGCTATAGGTACATTCTTCCCTAATATTAGTACTCAATTTAAAAAACTAATTGCTATGGAAGTAACGTTTTTGTTTGCATATACATTATATATCAAGTTTGAAGATGATGATTTTTTTGAAATTGCCAGCAAGTGAATAGTCATTCATTCAAACAAGAGTTATCCATCAAATAACCCAGCCATGATGACAAAGATTTACCAGCCTGAAAATGGGCAAGTTTTAAAAATATTATAGTTTAATGTAGTGTACGATATTTATTTTCATTCAAACTTATTTAGTGGCATGTTAAAACAAAAGCGTGCATTACTTCCAATTGTGAATATAGTTTAAATTTAAGCAAACCGTATTAAAATGTGTTAATAAAGCATTTACGTTTTAGCCAGGCTTTTGATAAATCTATAATCAATTGTTATATTAAAACTATTCACATGTTTTGTGCTATAATTTAGTTTTAGTGGTATATGCAATTATATAATTTAGCAGATATCCACGTAGCAGAGAGGAAAAATTGATAAAGTTGATATATCATACATTATGAGGTAGCAAAATAATAGGCAAATAAACCAGATGATAGCTAGTTATAACTGGTGAATAATAAAGATAGTTTGGAGAATGTATAATGAAACTCAAAACAGTTTTATTATATCTGTATAAAATTAAGAATATTATATTATTAAATTCCAATTTGATAGAAACAAAATTTATAGAAAAATTAATGATAAATGAAGTATTTTAATAACTGTACTTCACTAGTTTTCAAGTATTATTCTGATTATTGAGCTAATGAAATTAATTAGTGCATATTTTTACCAAACAATCTCATTTTTGTACAACAATAATATTTATTTAAGTAAAAATGAGTTAAACAATTTAATCAACTTTATAAATTTCCCTCTCAACTTGAGTCTTAACTTGAATAACATCAATGACAAGTAAAGTAAGATGATCCATCTTTACATTAAAATGTTTACAATAAATAGTAAACAGCAGAATGTGAAAGCCCTTTTTATAGAAAATTTCTGATAAAGTGGCTTAAATCATTCACATATATTTATGTAATGTGGTGGAAATATTAACAAAAGGAAAGAAAATTACTAGCATGGAAACGTTTGTTTTTTTACATTCTTACATTAAACTTAAGTAAATTAGTTGATAATTATCAAAGTGGCCCTACTTGTTAAAAGTTTATGATACACAAACTGCTTAACTTCATACCAACAATTAATCTAAATAGACAATTACAAATTATGTTTGAGTTGTCAATAGTTGTATATTACATATAGTTTTAATTTAAATAAAACCATGAATTTAAACTTGGATAGTAGCCTAAAAACACATTAAATACTATGTTAAAACCATTAAGTAAAATATGGAGCTCTTTAAATAATATACCCTTGTTAAACCAAGAATTTTTACTATCTTTTACTAATTTATTCTTAATTAAAATGTATAGAGGAATTAAAATAATTTAAAATAAATTATTTCTCCTAAATCATAGTAAATCACTTGCAAATATGTTAGTAATGAAACAGAACATTAAGAAAGAACCCAATGTTTTAAGTGGTTTTAAGAAGTTTGAACATGCTTTGATTGCACAATTTTAAAGCCAGAATCTTGATAAACTTTACATATGAGTTAATAAAAAGGTCCCTCCACATAGTTTTAAAATTGAATCCATCACTGTGCAAAGAATGTAAATATGATGTGATGTAGCAATTAGAACTTTCCAGATTAGCACTTTCACATTACATTATGATGTATTATGGCAGCCAAATTGGTTTGGTTAAGTTAAATGTGATCGCAGCATGAAATGCTAATACAAATATAGACTAAGACTCATGTGTTTTATTATAATCATATATCAGAACATATGATATGTGGATCAGTTTGGATGAACATACATCACTATTGAATTTACTCTTGTCAAGGACAATAGATAGCTACCAAGTCAACAATGCATAATATGGGGGATGAGCTTTAAGAGAAATCTCTAATTATTACACTCATGTAGCATATTAAAATATTTCTTATTGAAAAATGTACTTTGATTTGTGTACTCTCACATAGTGATTAATATTAGTGATATGAATATAGTCATATCTTAGGAGTGACTGTATAGATAGAGAAATTAATTACGTGCAACCTCTTGATAGCTATGGTGTAAGCAGGAAGTTTATATAATTTTGATGAACTTGGTGTTTGGATTTAATTTGGAATATAAGTTGCATAAAATGTGTTTATATTCATGTAATTTGATTTCAATATTAGTTGTACTTAAATCATGAATTTTCTTTCACTAATAATTTGTCATCATTCTTTTTCCATGAATTATGTGATTATTAAAAGGAACTTATTAGATTAAATCTTTTTAGTTTCATTTTTTACTGTGGGGTTTAAGATATCTGGCATGATTGTTTTAAGGGTAGAAATATCAGGCAGTTCACAAGTCTGGATATGCTTAAACTTACAACACTTGATTTTATTTTCAAATTAAAACATATAAGACAACTCAAACATATTTAACTCCCTAGTACCTAAATAATTATCATACTTTATAGACCTAAAATTAATCAATATCATTAGGTATCAATACTCCGGACTCGATACAAAATATGTGCAAAAAAACTGCACCACTTCACACAATAGCAACATTGTTCACATACTTAGACTAAAAGAATATTAGGACATTTTAAATTTATATATTCTAGAATTTTTTTTAACTACTCTTTACATATTAACATAATCTCATTCAATAGATTCTCTAGTTATTTTAAGTACCGACATGTATAATAGTTCAGCACTCTTTAAGCGTAAGATTTTTTTATATATTTTTTCTCAAAAATCAGAAAATGAATAGATTCACTAGCCTTTCTCCATCCATAAAACATGCACACCCCAATTTATGTTTACATTATATAGAATAGTAATATAGATGAGAAAAATAGCTCAATTTGTTTATAATGATGATAATTTGTCCCTCTTGTAAACTAAACATGAAGGCACTTTGGTTTTTTTTTAAATAATCTTCCAGCGAGGCAAAGATATATGACCAAACTTTCTTAAAAAAAATTCCAAGACTGCTAAAAATTCAAAAAAATATATTGGAAACTAAAATAATCTTCCAGCGAGGCAAAGATATATGACCAAACTTCCTTAAAAAAAATTCCAAGACTGCTAAAAATTCAAAAAAATATATTGGAAACTTTTTTTATAGCACATGAAATTGAATTATACTAACTACAAATAACTAACAGGAACGACATCTCGTTATAAATAACACTGAATACAAAAACAAACAAAAAAATAGCCACCAATATGAGAGCTTTTTTATTTAAGATAGGCCTACTTCGCATAATATTATGCAATAGTGAGTACTAAGGAAAACTTTCTTTGAAATGACACGTGGAATAGTCCTTCTAAAACACCCAAGTTATAAAACGAATAATTTTTAAAAAATAGGGAAATAATAGAGTTTTATAATAACATATTTGAATTTGGTAATATCTTGTTTTAATACCTAATGGTCCATTATCTTTTTTAAACATTATTTTATAAACACAAGTGTACTATATTAATATGCGTTGTCTTATTTGTAGCAGCTTGAAAACAAGGTTTATCAAACCTAATTGAAAAGTGAAGCTGATTGGCCTAGCTGACACATAGTGTTAACTTCAAATTGGTTTTTCATGTCTCAAAGACTGTGTTTTTAGCTAACAAGTTGAGTGTTTGTAACTAAACATACATCAAACGTTGCCACAAGTGACGCAGGATAGTAAGTGACCGAACGTAGGTGAATCGTAGGTGAATCGTAGGTGATCAAACATTCAAGAGAAAAAATTACGCGAACTGATGCATTTTGCTTGCCATCGTAAAACAATATGCAGAAAAACGGACGCCACACTGTACGCGATCACACTACAACGCTAGCGAGAAATAAATAATTGACGCTAAAGCTCGGGAGTGGTCCGTCTAGGGGTGGGGGGTTTGTCAAGAGGGGGGAGTGTGGGCATGTCTCCTCTCCAACACGAGCTCCCACAGACGGTGGATCTTGGACAGCGCCAGGTTGGGGGAGCCGAACAGGAACGGCACCTCGGGGTCACTCTCAGAGGACTGGCCTCTCACCAGAGTGTTCACTTGGTCGTCAGAGAGCACCAGCGACCCCAGGGCGGTCTGAGTGAGGTTCGCCCGGGCCGCCAGTGTGCCCGTGATGTGCACGTCGTCGATCCAGAAGTACTTTTCATGCTGCGCCTCGTTGTAGAGGAGGAACACTACGTCCGGAGAGTAAAGCACCGCCCAGCCGGCGCAGTACGTGGGGTACACCCTGTCGGGGTATTCCCTGGGGGACACCCTCCACTTGGAGCGGTAGGACCGCTTCACGTACGNTGCGCCTCGTTGTAGAGGAGGAACACTACGTCCGGAGAGTAGAGCACCGCCCAGCCGGCGCAGTACGTGGGGTACACCCTGTCGGGGTATTCCCTGGGGGACACCCTCCACTTGGAGCGGTAGGACCGCTTCACGTACGAGTAGTAGAAGGGCGCGCAGAGGATGAGCCTCCTGGCGCCCCACGGGGACAGGTCCTGGGACAGGAAGTCGAGCAGCGCGGGAGAGTTGACGAACACGTCGTCGTCAGTCTTGAGCAAGTAGCGCGCCCCGGGGCAGTAGTAGGAGGTCCATTTCAGCGCCATGACGTGCTTGTACGTCATGTTACGGTAGGCGTCCCGGAAACTGCCCTGCACCATGTCCCTGTGCTCTCTGTTCTCCTCCTCGAGCGCCAGCTGCTCGTAGAGGGTGTCCACCTCACCCAACAGGAACAGGACGCGCAGGGCGTCGCGGTGGTGGCCCACGGTCTGCGCCCACGTCTCGCGGATCGTGCGGCGCTTCTCAGCGTTCTCCGGCGCTGAGTGGACGAGCACCAGCAGCAAGGGGGCGCTCGTCTCATTGCAAGGGAAGTTGTTGAACCGGAAGTCGAAGTTCTCGAGGTCGATGAGGGTGTTCCGGTCCCTGGCCGAGAGCTTGTGCAAGGGGTAAGGAGGGGGCAGGGACGTGGCGTTACCCGGAAGGAGGAGAAGGTAGGTGGGGGCGAGCACGGCGGGGTCAGAGACGGGACCGGGACAGGAGGAGAAGTGCCACAGAGACAGACAGACCAGGGCGGTGAGGGTGGCGGCCATCAGGGGTGACGGAGGGAGACCGGCCCCGTACGACCGCCTCTTCTCTAGCATCGCTAGCAGGAGCGCGGAGTGGTCATGGCGGCGCGCCTGGAACAGACACAACACAGTCAGCAGTGACGCACCTAGACATTGTCCTGGGACACACACAAACAATCAAGGACAGTAAATCACTATTAAATACATAGATGGTATTTCACTTCTGTTTATGGTAACAAAGAGCAGCCATTTCAGTGGTGGGTGTGGCCTCAGTTTAGATACAAGGTGCCAAAGCTATTTTGCGGGTAGTTTTATCGATATGTAGCTAAGGGCCCTTTTTACATGTGTTATAGCGTTTTACTCGAAGATAAGAATCAGCAGTGGTGTGGAGGAGGATGGAGTTGTCGGAAAAATAGAGAGTTCTGCCCTCCAACCTAAAGAGGAGTCCAAGGATCCTATCCAGGAAAATGTTGCAAGAAAAATTCATCCATCGTACTAGAAGCTATGCGGAGGGCTCTTTCCTTCGAAATTTTAAAAATGTCGATTCTAGAAGAATTTCGGATAAAATAGTCCTAACCCCGAATTATTATTTTTTTAGATAAGGTTTCCTCTAAAATATATTTATAATAATCTTCCCCCGGTTTTTTTTTCAATGGGTGCTATAGAAGTAATTTGGAGTTGTCCTTTGTTGACAAATTTTAGAAAATCAGTTTGAGGTAGGGCGGGGACTACCATATTTACCCCCTCCCCCTCCCCGTGGGTGTGCCAATGATCGTCACTAACACAGTTTTATGATAAACATAGCGTCAATAACAATGAAAAAATCTGCTTTTGCCCATTTTATATGTCAAAACTTTTCTGCAAAAGGAATTAACTTGCCATATGAGTAGAAAATTACCCTCCAAACGAGTGGCCGCCGTCGTTAACAATGATAGTGCCGACATTTTGGCACGATGTTGGCCGACACGGACAAGTTAATTTGATATTTTAACGGAGTCAGGGACTTCAAGACTAGTTAGGTGTCCTTGCCAACATAATATGTTTATTAATATTTTAAAGTATTCAAACAGGTTTAAAAAATAGATTGTAAGAAACAATACATACATTAGCAAAGTCTATTCTTAAGTAATTAGGAAACGCGTGGTGTTTAAAAATAAGTGATCATTGAAATTCACTAAAATAATATTTTCCTAAGAAATACAAATATAATAATCATATGAAACACTTCAGATATAAATTTTGAATCATTTTCTAAATATTTAGAATTTTAAATATGCCATCAGTAAACTAAGGCTAGTTTTAGATTGAGAATTAAGACTTAGATCTGACCTCGATGTAGGATAATATAGAATATAATTATAAGGTTGAACCAATTTCCATCAAATCGTCCTGGCTGTAGTCTCGGGTACAGATATGAGGACAGGGGATGGGGGGGAGGAGTTCGGGTCAAGACGAAACGTCAAATCTATCTTAAACTAGAAGTAGAATATGTTCACGATTAAACTAAGTTCCCTACATGAGATAGTAAGAGAGTGATCTACTTTAACCCCCCACTAAGTGCCTAACTACCCATTGGACCTGTCTGTATTTATTCACACTAGCAAGGTGTGGATAAGAAATGAGGGAGAGTTGGAAAACCATTGAGAAATAAGTATGTCTAACCTATATCTGAGCGGGATTCTAACCCAGTATTGCCATCCCCAGCAACCCGGTCTAACATCAGTGTGACGTCTTTTAGCTAAACCGTTAGATAAAACGTCTACTAAAGCGAAAATAAAAATATATCAATTATTTGGAATTTAATATGCTTTTAAACAAAAAATTAGTTTTCTCTAAAACCTTGCTATGCAGTATTTCCTTTAAGATAAGCTCAGCGTTGAGAGTAAATCTTATAAAACAGTGGACAATTATTTCTTTGTGGCGGGGTTGCTGGTAGATACAGATACAGCACATACTCCTGGTTGCTGGTAGATACAGATACAGCACATACTCCTGGTCGTGGAGACGCGGCTCTAGTTATGTTGAGACCAACACACAAGGTCATTCTATCTTAAAGATTGTGCTCTCAGTTTTATCAGCGTCAATTTGAATTAACTGGACATGCGTTTGTAAATTTTGTTTGAAGAGAGACCTTGAGAAGCATTTAAAAAAAGTCCCTGGAAGTAATCAAAGTAATCGGTAAAAGATTTTAAGTTGTAATAACCTAATGCTATGCCCTCAATTTTTTTTACAACGGCCTTTATACGAGCCGTAAAACCCACTTCAGTGGCTGAATGGTCTAGGGCGTCACTCTTGTGTCAAACTAAACTGTCGATGACTGGGAGAGTGAGGTTCGAATCTTGGTCGGGTGTACCGAGGGTCGTTTTTAAAAAAAAGAGTTTTCCATACTCCTCAGCGCAAATACGTGTACACTCCCGCTAAATATAATCTTCCCCTAAAAGGATTAAAAGACGCAGTGCTAAAAAAAAAAGATAATTTTATGGGAAGATTCTTTGACATTGTGAATCTGAATAAATTTGTCAATCCAAATTACAAATTTTTATTTTGAAGCCGGAATAAGAGTCCGTACATTTTTATTCACTACGACTCCCAGTTGAGTTTGCAGTTATCATTTTGATATTATAAATACCTATAAAATGAACACAACTAATGTAATAAAATATTATCCGTGTTTACCGCAAAAAAATGTGTTTTGTATTTTCCAAAAAGCTCATCCCGAAAAAAAAAGAGAAATTAGTAGAAAAATGTCTACGGGTGTCTATGAATGATCGATCATAAAAATGAATCATCTCAGTAAATTGATTGTTCG